>JAPDSC010035677.1:162589-234411 GCA_026290005.1 Latrodectus geometricus
GACATTTCCTTTCTCGTATGTTATTTTCTACATACAGGGTTTTGTTAAAAATGTTCTATCATATGAAGCTGTTATCTATATTGTGTTAAAGAAAGAAATAATACTACTAATAACTTTCTGCTTTACTCCAATCGTGGATGGACTATCGGTTATTTCTAACTCTGGTACCGAAGGAGTTATTTTTATTCCTTCAGTTGATTTATTATGGATTTCTGAGTGATTCAGTGGTTTTAAATCTCAGGAAATAAGATTTACTGAGTATTGTCTGAGTTACTAGGTAAGGCAAGATATTCTAGCAATTTGTCATCATTCTAGAGGTTTCGTTAGGATACTGTAACCACAGTGCCATTCATTTTAGGGATGGGTAGCATAACATTAAGATTATGGCAGGTTTGCAGCTTCTTACCAAAGTGACATTTTAAGAATAGAAAGGACGTTCGACTATCCTTCACATGCTGACGCGTCCGATAGCTGCTCAAGTTTCTAGAAGTTTGTAATAAATCTGGAAAATGTATTTACCAAGCAAAATATGAATATATAGATTACATGGGGTCCTGGGTCCTAGATGGTTCTATTGAAAGGTAAAATCATGGAGATTTGGTATTCCAGACACATCAAAAAATATATCGAATATGCATGAAAAATGATAAATATTTACCAAATTTGTATAGTAAATTATGCAAATATAGTATGTAAATAAGCCAGAATACTTATTGAATCGACTGAGTTGAGCTCAATTTTATCGCTCGCTATGATATAATATGAAAGTAATGAATAACAAATGGAAATGAATATTCCTTTCATTTCTACCAATATTTAATAAAGCTATATGATGTTGTGTCCAGCGTATTTCGCTGCAAGTAAGGATGCATTTAATATTCTATCGAGAAGAGCTATTATTAGCTATTACCCATCTTAGATACTACATTTAGTCAAGAAGAAAGTTGCTATTGAATAAAAAAAACATATGATTCTTTGTTTTTTGTTCAAGACTGAGCCACGTAGACACTAGAGTTGTGTGATGCAGTACTTTCCGACAAATCTCGCTTCTGTTTGAGCATTGATGTATATCGTGTACAAATTTAATGAGGATTTCATGAAATTGGCTGCAACTGTGGAGCTCAATACTGAACAACAAACGATGTGGACTAATAATCTTTAATAGCAGAAATTAGTGCTAGTTCTCATTGTTTGCTTTATGATTGCAACGATGCATGGAGAACATCCAGTAATATTATCCACCCATCCGGTATCATTACCCTTTCTTCAGAAACTTTTAAATGCTATTTGTAGTAGGATAACGTCAGACCACATACAGACAACATTCTCAGAAGAATAATCGAAAGCCTCAACATGCTCTGAAGGATATTCAAAAGTTGAAACAGGATAGGATATCAGTCTCATAGGCTGTAATCACTATGTTAGACATAACATAGAAGAGAGATATTGGACAGCTATTCTTCAGGAGATAATCAGCATGTATCTAGGCGTATTACTAAACATATTACCCCCAGCGATGGCCCCATAAGTTACTGAGCATACTATATAGTTTCTCTGTTTATAGATGTATTATGATGTGGTAAATATCACTTATTGTTGTTACTGTATTTAAATTTTTATTGATATTTAAAATTATTGATGCATTTCTAGCTTTATGTATTTAAAATCATAATTTGACAGTTGAAATTCTTTTTTATTAATTTTATAAATTCTTCCAATTAGAAAGTGCTTGTGAGTAAATTGAAATCAAGAAGCTGCTGATTTTTTCATATTTTCATGCATTCATTTTTAAAAGGCCAGTAAAACTAAACAGAAGTTATTTAAAATACAAAATTAGTTACAGCTCCTACATTAGTTACATTGTTGAAGAAATGAATTTACTTGGTTAACGTATATGACAGCATGCTCTGAGAACAGTCTAAAATAGCTTTATGGGATACCTGTAAAACTTTGGAGAGCTGAATCAGAAAAATGTGCATACATAGCGAAACACATGATATAATCATTTGTTGAACAATGAATGGATAGAAGAATATATTGCAATTTTATAATAAGGTTGTTTTTCTTTGTTAATATCCATTCAAATTTAGCTCGAACCTTTTGAGAAACTTTAAAATATTCATATCAAAACATTGTGTTACACAGAACTTTTAATGAATACCACGAGGTTATACTAAATTGCTTTTCCTCTTGATGTTATTCATAAATTAATCGAAAGAAAAATTTAAAATTATGTTCTGTTGAATCTCCATTTAATATGATTCTCAAAGTAAGCAATACTTCATCAAAACTAGTGAATATACTTAAATTTTTATTCCTTTTTTAGTAAAGTTTTTTTACTAGGGATAGAAGTATTCATAGAGTTTCATGTCTTATCCTTAACCTCGATTTTGTTTGTGATTATAGTTATGAAGCTAAAATGTTCAATGGTAAATTTATTTTCCAGAACATTTATTTTTTAGTACTCTTAATACATTATAATTATGTATAGTATTTTTAAGGTCATGGGAAATTCCACACAAAACTTTATACTTGATCGGTCTGAGATTACTTGATTCTATGCTTACGAAAAAATACAGAATTCATTGTAAATATGATTGTACAAACAAAATTTGTTGGAAATATATTAAGCTTATTATAAATTACAACTAAAGGAAGTAAAAAAAGGAGAAAATTTTCTCTTTCTTCTTCTTCTTCTCTTGAGCTTGTCAGATATGTGGCACCTCTGCATTGTTGCATTTTGTACAATGCTCCAAGCCCAATTTGTTCTTAATTCCATTGTCTTAGGTCACCTACTTTGTTTATAAAGTCTGATAGGCCCTCAATGGAGTTTAGGTGTAACTCTTTAGGATATGGATTACCTAGAGTAGTGAATCTTGTAAGGACAGGAGCATCACACTCACATACGATATGATGAGCTGATAAGTTTTCTCTTTACTCTCAATATTTATAGTTATTTATCTAACAATAATTCTATATTTATTGTTACTTTATAATCATTATATTACGCCCTGAAGAGAGTTAAAATGATCTATAGTGATTGTTAACTGAAAGATTGATAAACATATTTATATGCTGTAAGTAATTCCAAGAAATAGGTTCGTTAGAACACGTGTCTTAAAAAATGGAGCACATGCAGAGATTTTCTGCTGTCATATGTAGTGAAGCCAGGAAAATTTCAGGCTTTTACACTCCTGTAAACATAATGCGTGAGAAAGTTTATTTTTGCATCTCAGAGAAGAGCGGAAGTCTTCGTTGTAACTGTATAGCGTAAAGATAGGAAAATTATGCGACGAAAACTGCCCTTTTGGAGGCTCATTCAATCAAAATGATGTATTCCGAGACATCCGTTCCGTTCAGCCGGCGATAATCTTGCCATATACATTCAAGTAATTTTGTTCAAACGCCAGATATTTATTTTCACAAATATATTTATTTGCTTGTTTTCTTTCAGCAGTTCACTGGGAACCGTCAGATAATTTTTTTTCTTTCTTTTTTATTTAGTTGAATAAAGAAAATGTTTTCAAATGTAAATTATTATGATAGATAATATAAGCATACTATTCAGTTTTGAATACATAATTTGAATTGATATGATGGAAAACATTTATCAACATTTAGTTAAATTATATTAAAAAATTAGCCAGTTCTATTTTAGTTGTTGAATGAAATCTACTAAGAAAAATCACAAATTAGTTCATTTAAACTGTTAAAAATTCACATGGAAAAGTTTACTTGTAAATTATATTCTATTTCTATTAAAAATAATTGTTATATTCCTTATTCAATTAAATATTAGTTTGTAAACAAAGCGTTATTTGTTAATTTAACATTACGCAGTAAATTCCCAAATTGTCCTAAAAAGTTTCATACCCATCCCGTAATATTGCTTCATAAGAAATTATAACACAAGGTGGATATTTTTTATATAGTATCTCATATTCACGTGGTCTAAGGAAGAAAAACTTAGAGAAGTCCCAAACAATCAGCCCAACAGCAGGTACGGTCAGAATATTCCTCTATTGTTGTTCAATTGTGATTAATCTCAATTTCAGGTTCTTCCTCTTTTTCCAACACAGACTAATAGCACGATGAACATTGTTATTTATAAATTTACATATCCATATGAATAAAATGGTACATTGATAAGTCAGATACATGAAAATATTTTATGTTGTACTTTTTTTAAATATATAAATACCGACTATTAATTATATGTTATATCATAAAACTGATTTGATTGATTATGTTAATTTATTGCGTATAATATTTATAAGAGAAAATTCAGCAAGAGTTTTTCAAAAGTAGTTTTTCCCCATTTGTTGTATTATATTTAAAAATGTCGTTATCACAAGGAAAAAATATTTCTAATAAATGTTTTTCAATAATAATGATGTAAGCATTTTGCGATGAAATTATGGGTTAAAATTTAAATAAGAAAGGAGAAAAATTTTCAATACTTCTTACACACTTGAACATAAAAAATCGCATATCTTCAAGAACATACTTCTAATATCTAATAACGCATAAATAATTATTACAAAAAATGTTGATTTTTTTCTGAGACAGTATGCAATTTTTTTTCTGAAAATACTTAGATATCAAAAAAATATATCTAAGTATTTTCAATAATAAAAAAAAATTCAGGATATGTTAGTCATTTCTAATGAATGCCAAAAATTCAATCATGAAATTTTGAATAATGTGCAATACATTTTTTAAAAAACTATTTTAGCAAACTGATATGCAAAAATAATATTTATTTAATTAATGATAGAAAACATAAATTATAAAAATCAATAGTATCTTCATCTTTAATTTTTTATTTATGAACCTTTTAATATATAGAGAAAATATATATAATTTTAACTGTACATTTTTCTATACAACAGATGGTATCATTTTACTAGAATAAATAAAACTATTTTAATCAGATCATTTAAAATGAATCTCATTATACATAATTTATCCATTCTAGGATTAGCTATATCACTTTATGGACAATTTTTTTTTGCATACAATAACTATTTCAATCGGACTAAAGAAAAACAGAGAGAGTGAATTCTTGAAAATAAAAAATGGTCAATGATTTATAATTCTTTGATATACTACAAGTATTTTCTGTAAATTTCATGGCATGTAATTTTGTTCAACTGGTTTTATTTGTCAGTCATTTATTTTTCGAATCAAATGTAATTACGAGAAAATAAATATATCTTTATCTTTTTTAAATAATATTGATGATGATGTCTATCGCAATATGCTGACTTTTTCCTTATGAGAAAAAAATTCGGCAGCAATTCGAGTCTTAAGATGATTTTAAGTCACTACAAACAATCTCGCTCAGTGCAGGAGTTAAGCCTAAGAATTATTTAACTAGAAATTCTTTTTAGACAAATTTGATTCCTCATATATGATTATATGTTTTCATTGATGAATATTTGAATGCAAATTATTCTTCAGTTTGGCAAAGTCAATATATATATATATATATATATATATATATATATATATATATATATATATATATATATATATATATTACAGTAAAGGAATAATTATAAACGTAATTTGAGAAGAATAGGGCCCAAATAAAATTTCATTTGTAGAACACAAACTATTAAAACATTTTGCTCAGTCTAGTGATAGACCGTGCTCTTTGGAAAAAAGATTCCGCGTTCAGTCTCAGTCATTAGAAAATAGATTTTGCATTTCTACTATTTAAAATCACGTTTATTAGGTTGGTTGCTTGGGAGTTTTCTTCTATTGACTCAAGAATACGGTCCACTCACACTGTGATATATTTTATAACAGCCTGCATTATTAGGTTGTCCATTAAGCAATGTCAAAACATTAAAAAGTATTTAAAATTGGTGATAATGGAAAAGTACTATTTATATTATATAATATTTTTTTAATTAATTTAATTAAATTTTTAATTAAATAACTTAGTTAAATAATTTGATATATTATGTTTTTTATGAGAGTTAAAATTAAGTAAAAAATTGAAAACATTTATTTTGCTTTTAAGATAGTTAAATGCATTTGATGAAAAAAAAATTAAAAAACATGTATCATAAAATAATTTATTTTTTTATTATTTTTTTTTTTTAAGATGAGAAGCGGGAAACTGTTTTACATACATTTCTCTGTATGGAATAAGAATAGACAAAAACATATATAAATAAGGTAATGTCTAATTTCGATGCAAGAAATAATTTTTTAAAAAATATTTGTAGTTATATTTTAAAAAGTATATGAATTTTTTAATGCAAATAAGTTTTGATTAAAATGCTAATTAAAGCGCTTTAATAACTTTATTAAACTCTAATGTATTGTTTTTAAATGAATTTATTTGAAAAAATAAACAAATAAATATTTTTTAAATATAAATTAGCAAAATGATTCTAATTTCGCTTAGAATTGAAGTGACACATTACTTATTTCATTATTACTTAATACAATGATACGTTACTTACTTCATCTCCTTGTTCAGTGGCGATATCAGTAGCATCTTTCAGTTTTTCAGAAAAATAAGCATTTACTAAAATAAGCTCATCTAAATTAATGAAGATTCCGTTTATCTGTTCTTTTGTCAGAAGTCCAGCAACTTCCATCGGATTTTTAAATTCCTATTGAATAATAAAATTACACATATCACTTTAATTTAATAAAAAATTCACAATTTTTTATATATTATAACACAATCATTGGTATTTTGATTATTAGACGTTCTTTTAATAAATTTAATTAAAAAAATTGCTCAGAAAAATAATGGTATGTGATTAATTAATGATACCTTTTTCGCATTTTGTTCTTACCAGTTATTAGGGTTATTAAACATTTGATTAGTCTTAAATAATCTTTTTTTCACAGATAAAAGCATTTATTATAAGTGTAAATGACATTTACACTTATAATAAATTATATTATTTGAAATTTCCCCTTAATGTATTATTAGAATTTTATATGAAAATAACATTTAAAAATAATTCTAAACTTATACTTATGACATGTCATAAATAAAGGTATTCCAATTTGATGGTTATCTTAATTTGATTCTTAATCATTTCATTTCAGTTTAGTATGAAGAGAATTTGCCTCTTCATAACTACTTAACGCTAAACATTCTTTGTAAACCAGTTCTTGGGTGCTTATTATTGAAAAGATAAATTCCATTTTTATTTGAAGGAGAATTCTGAACTTAATTGTGAATCTGTTAAATTCTCAGCAAAAAAAAAACAAATTAAGGGTAAGAAGAAGAATTTCAATTAAACGATTCAAAAGAAAAGAGTTAAAAAATTATTCGGGTTCAAAAAATATTGTAAAACAAACCGAAGTATTTATTTTAGAAAAAAAAAATATTGAACTATTTTGTTTAAAGGATCTTTGATGAAATTTGCAATTAACATTCCATTTTACAATTATTGAAGAAAACAAGCTAAGATTTTGTGAGTGAATCTTTTTTTTTTTTCCTTCTTTCTTCATTTTCTAATTATTTATTGTTCCAATCATATACGTTAAAGTATTAGTAATACATGTAACGGTAATGACTAGAATAAATTCAGAATAGATCACGTGTAGTTGGAAAAAACATTGATATGAAAAATATTTTTTATTTAATTAATATAAAATTGACAAAAATTTTGCCAAAAAGAGAAATGGTAAATTTCTTTTGAAAGTTTGAATGCATATATTAGCCCTGAAATTCATTAAATTATTCAGTTTAAATATTTTGGAATTATTTTTTTTTATTTGTTTGTCATTTGAATTTACAAAATTTAAAACATTAAAATTAATAGTTACTTTTTTAATTTAATAAATCTTTCTGTAAAAGGAAATTTTATTTAAATATAGTGAAAAATGAGTTACTAAAGAAATTTAAAAAGTGTTTTGTTTTTGAGGGAAATTAAAATAATAGACCATCAAAATTTTATAGTTTCTTGATTGTATATACATAAATTAAAGTGTTATAGAGTTTATGTTTGATATTAAGTAAATTTTGCAGTTTACAAACATAACTATGAATCAAATTAAGCGAATTTTTTATATATAATTATATGTTTGATTATTTTTATATAACTTTTTAATTGTTTTGGACAAAAGCCTATATTTTCAATGAGTTCAAGTTAATAATTATAGAAAATTAATTCATGAAAACTCTTACTCTTATGAGAATATTTTCTCATAAACTGTTTCTTATTAATGTAAGGAAAATGCTACTCAGAGAAGATATAATAAGTAATAAGCTAAATTAGGTAATTATTAAAAAAAAAGTATCTAAAATTTGAATCAAGGAAAAATTGTTACTGGTGAAGCAAGCTAACCAAATCTAAATTAAAGTATTATAGGAATAGATTTTGCAAATAATATTAACAAAAAATACCAGAGGAAGAAAATATTTTTCTCAGGAAGAAACACTTTCAAGCATCGGCTAAAGATTTAATGGTACAATGAAATAAAAGAACCCAAAACAGATAAATTGATTGATTTAATTAAGATAAAAAAATGTGTAAAATTTCGAATTCATATCTTGCATAAAACACGGTAATTACACAAGTTTTAATGGTCGATTTCGGGGACAGTTGTGTAGTGTGTATTGGGTTTCAGGGTTTTGAGTTCTTGTTACCACATGTGTATGAGTGGATATGGTCAAAGAAAAACCAAGGAAGTAATATCTTTAGTACTTTGGAGACCATATTTTTAGAGAGTTGATAAAAAAATCAAACGTACTTATATAATATAGTTGAAAATTAATGATATAAAGGCACGTTGTCAATATGATGTTTTATCAAGACCAGAAAGATTCACAAATGTGGTCTTATAGTGAAATAGCATTGAAACTTTTCTACTTGCCATTGAGATAGGTATCAACTGGTTTGTGCCAGTTGATTGACGTTTTCTCATTAGAAATGATTTTTGGTAAATCAAGAACATGAGAGCTGGATTCAATCGAAATGCAGTCAAATGATCATTAAAGATAATAGAATATTTAATCTTTGACGATGGTAGAGCACACGTATCTATAGATATAAGAAAAAAAATACTTCCTGCCATCATTGTTAAAGGTCTTTCAAAAATAATGCAGTTAAGATATCACAATATTGAGCTGGCCACGGAAGTCTGATTAGTTAGGGCATCGTTCTCATGATCGGAAGGCAGTCCGTTTAAATACAGGCTCAACTGATTTGGGGGGATTTTGGGGCACATTAACTGATGTCGTTTAATCAGGATTGTGGTTGCAATGTATTCCAAGTAAAATGATATCTCTGAGGGTGTCAGATCAATTATTAGGAGTCTTCTGCTTGGTCCCTGTTCCTAAATTACGAAGACTTCAATTTAGTTGGGAGAACCCAACTTTGGATAGATACAGGGAAGTATGCTGGTGTAACAATATCGAGCTTAGTATGCATGTGACGTATAATTAATCTGCTAAGATTACATAATATCTCAAGCATAGTATAATGGTTTCTGATGCAGATCTCTTGGAGTGGGAGTAGTTTACATAAATGAATTTACCTACATGTGGTTTTTATGACAAAATATAAACGAAAATGTGTTACTGTTGTACCAACATACTTCCCCGTACCTAGACTAGCTTTGGATTTTACTAGATAAGTGGAAATAGACGGGTGGAAATCTTCATAATTTAGAAGCAAGAACATAGCAGAAAACCCTCAATACTTGGATCTGCTACCCCCAATGGTATCATTTCACTTAGAGAACAGTGTGATTACAACCTATACTTATGATGCTTTCTCCGCCTTTAGTGATCACAACATATCTTCGGTTAAGCTGGGATTCGAACTCACAACCTGTCGAGTGACTCCGTAACCAACCAGGCCAATGCAGTCTTTAATAAAAAAAGGCATTTATGTTCTCATGATATTCATGGGAATATGCACCCAACCATCATGTATAATTCTGCAACTGAATTAAGCTCTGTAAAAGGAACGATCATCGATATTTTAAACATAATTTTGAGAATGAGAAAAGTTGACAAAGAAAATTAAGTGAATTAAGAATATTAAATGCCAGTTTTTTGATATTTAATAATGAAAATTAAATTTTAAATTGATATAAAATTATCTATGAAGACATATGCTCCATAAAACTGATGATCACTTTAAAAAATTCTACTGATTTATAGTATCTAATAAAAAAAATTCTTTTTTAATTACTCAAATAAATTTGTTACTTACGACACTAAATTTCAAGGTTCACATTATTTAAAAATGTTAAATTTTGCAGATTTTAATAAATTGCAGTTTTTACAAATATATACCAGAAACAATGAGCTCACTACTAAATATTCTTTTGTATTGAAACTAAGAATATTTTATCAAATAATACCTTATTTAGTAAAATATTCTTAATTTGTATACGAGTACATACCTTGTTTTATCAATCGGTATTCTAAATTTTTGTTGTTAGTAAAACAAAATTTACATGGAAATGCGAATTTTTATAAAAAAAGTTACCACAAAAATACTAAATTGGATAAAAATTTTATTTGCACCTCTTTTTAGTTTATTACATATACACTTAAAATAAATTTTAAATGATTTACAAAATACTAATTATATTTACATAAAAACATAATAATTTTTGAAATATTTTATTTTTTTACAGAAAATTTAAACCTGTACTAGTTTTCTCCCATTTAATCTATATAAATATGGAATTAACAAGCAAAAAATTTTTATTTTTTTAAAATTTAAGCATTTTTGAAAATTTTATGGAAACAAGTATTAAATTTTCCATATTGTCTTATCATGTATGTTAATCAAAATACATAATGCAGTTTTCAATTAAATATTTGTACTAAAAACAATATTTTCTATGACTTACTTTTAATAATTTTTTAAAAATTTATAAAGATTATTTTTTAATCTATTATATATGAGTAATGTTTCTCGTTATTTATTAAAAAAATCATAGATTTACAATATCATAGGATTTTGTGTTCATAAATAAACAGATTAATTTAATTGATCTGATAATGAGTAATATTTCTATTTATCGAATTCATAAATTTAAGGAATGTTTTTACATTGACTAGATAATGTAAATACTGAATTGATTACTGAATTATCGATTATAATTATTTTGAGTAAACATTTAATTTTTTTAGTAAACATGGTGATATTCAGAATTTATTCTCAACATATTATTTCAACTTAAATAAAATTTTAAATATTTCTAGTTTTACCAATTCACATGATATAATTATAAAATGGACCACTTACTTCTTTAATAATTAAAAGATCTTTTCCGTATTTAAATTCTGTCTCTACGATTTCCGTAACGATTTCTTTTCTTTCAGACCTTTTTTTATCACATTTTTCACACACTAGAGGGCAGCAGCTCAAATTATCTTGCTGTTCCGATTCCAATAGCTGATCGCAATCGGCACACAGTTCTTCAGTATTAGGTTTTTTCCTCCTTAAAACAGATGGTTTGCTCGTTTCACTTCCAACACCACTGTCTGCCCTTTCTACTTCCACGTTACCAATTACTCGTGAATTCTAAAGTAAAAAATAAACTTTTATTCAAACTTCAAAATAAATTTAAAATAAATTTTTGGTGAGATTGGGGAGTGTTATTATACTTTTATAGAAGATATTTCATCGCTAGAGCTGCAGTCTCGGCTAGCATTGCTATTGCTACTAATTGTACTGGATTCACTGGAGCTGCTTATGTTACTTATACGAATAGGATTATTTCGAGCATTCTGCAAAATGAAAGAAATACATATATATCATTGAAAAATATGCCCATCCTGATAACAAAGACTAATTATATAAAAATCTTATTAGATAAATTTGGTTTTTATCTGTATCAAATATATTTTTGAATCTTAATTCAATTTAAATTAAATAATTGAACAAAGACATTTATTTTAATTTTGTTCATATATATGTATATAATAAATGAGATTTTATTTTTGAAAAAGTGAAACGAAATTGATATGATTCGATATCAGTAAAGTGTTTTTATTTGGAGAAACATTTAAGAACACAATTTTATATTTCTTGTTACGCTGCAAAATCGTTTCAAATTCAGTAGATGAGGTAACAGGCGAAAATCTTTTTTTATGATAGTATGGCTGTATGATTATCAACGTGAAATTATTCGGTACACTGATTGTAGTTGTATCAGAATTATTTTTGACACTCATTATAAATGGATAGGCTCCAAATGCCGAAATTTCGGGATTGTAATTATTTAATAATATTTATATTATACACAAAAATAGAAATAGTGCGAGATGGATATATGTGTATTATTTACTGCTATTTCTAAATAATATATGAATAACGTGATTTCTACGCAAACATCTGTTTTAATGCGAGAAAATTAGATATAGGTACAAATAGTAACTAATACCATGACAGTACCTTGGGAATATAAAAAAAATATAATAAGCTTATTTTATTAATATGGCCTAGGATCAACCTTATCATGTATTACAGCTTAGATTTATCTGAGAATTGAATCATACAAATATTTAACAATGTTTAGAGGAATATTCTACAATTCTTGAATTTATTGTGGAAGCTCCGAGAACGATGCTATTTCACGTTATAGATTCCGGATTGAAGATCTAAAACTTACCATGATTGAAATATTGTATTTAAATCGGAAGACTTCTCACTTTAACTTTATGTTCATCAAATTATGATTGAAAATGTCCTTCTGTAAGGAAAGAAGCATTATCAAATTTAATCTATAATTAATAAGAAAGAAATAGTTGCATCATTGGATGGACTTGGTCAAATTAATTTCTCTTCAAGATCCTTTGTGTAGGCTATGACAGGATCAGCAAAAAACCGCGAGTTGTTTGAATAAACCAAATTAGATCCACATCATGGTTGACTCTTGGAAGAACAGTTGCTGATACCTTTCATCTTTTTTTAGGAAGACATTAATACAGAATTTTGTTTATTTGGTAATTACATTGAATTTTGTTTATTTGGTAAACTAACAAAATCAAGGAATTTTATCAGTTACCATTATTTTTTCTTGAAAAATATAAAATAACTTGTAATTTCGTAACAGTTTAAATTGCATATCAAAAGTTTTTAGGGAACTAAATAATACATTTATTTATATGCAAACTATCAACAATGTATTGAAAAAATGATAAAATAGATATGAGAATGATTCAATGAAAAGGTAGATATCTTACTTTTGTTTGCGATAGTTCATTTTCATCCTCATCCAAGATGTCCTCTTCAAGCTGATCAACTACTCTTTCTTTCGCACCTTCTAGGAACTTTAAGATCTCTGCCTTAGAGGCTCCTTCAAAAAATGAGCGTCGATGGCGTCCAAATGGATTGGAGGAAACTATCACAGCAAATAGGGTAATTTTAGGCTCACATAATTTGAGCGAAGAATCATATACACGCAGAATTAACTTAAGTAAGCAATATATCGATCAAACTATTTTTATATTTTGAACAAAAGTTGAGTGATCCAGTATATTTTCAATGCAATCTTAAATTTCAAGGGATATGAAATAATAAGAATATTTTGAATCCTGTACACACAAAGTAGAGAGTTAAAAACATACATTTAATATTACATTTTTTCAATTGAAATAAATTTTTGAGTATATTTTGAATCCTTTGCACAAAAAATAAAATTTAGTATTGCATTTTTTAATTGAAATAAATTTTAAACAGTGACTCAAATTTTAAACAAAAATGTTTTCGCCTTTTTAAAAGCAGTTATGTTTAATTTAATGAAAATGAAAGGTATTAGTGAATAAAGTTTTGTAAATTATTTATTTTTATTGAAAAAACTTGCAGATTTTCTTTGAGAAAACATAATTAGCGAAATTTGATTGAGTGACAAACTGTTGTCAAATATATATTGATTCTGAAATAATCAAAATAATTCCAAACTCATTACAGAATAAGTTTGAACAAGCATTCAAGTGATTATAAGTAAATATTTTGGAATATGCTGTATCAAACAATAACAATATTAAACTGCATTAAATAAGTCTTGTTAGTGAATAAATGTATCGATAAAAATTTAACGAGTATGCACTGATTTAATTTTAGCGACAAATTTATAAATTATTTAATAATCTTTATTTTAATTAAAGGTGTGTAATTATTCGTTTCATGGAGAGTTTTTTTTTAAATGCTGATAAAATTATTATTATTGATATTATCATAAAATAACAATTAAATGCGAATTTCAAAATATTATTAAATTTTCCTATTATAAACTTCTATAATAATGCATGCAAAACTTGTGATAATAATAATTGTTTAAAATGGTAGAATAATTATATTTATATCATCATTTTCATGGGCATGGAAAGATTAAAAATTTTAAGTTTGCTCTCCTAATTTTTAGGCTTATATTATTCCTTATTAATTATTTGAACTTAATTTCAAAATATTTTCTTCTTTATGAAGTTGTTTTTTTAAATAATTAATTTTCAATAATTTTTTATTAAAAAAATAGAAAAAAATGTTAATGTAAATAGAAAAAATGTTAATGTAAATAGAAAATGTTAATAGAAAAAAATGTTAATGTAAAATGTTAAAAATGTTAATTTTATGTCAAATTTAGCTTATGCTTTAAAAACTTCGTTACCTTAAAAGGCAGAATGTAATTTTAAATTAACCAAAAGAAACTAATAAAAAGGTTTCAATTTAACTGTTAATAATAATTGCATAGATTTAAAACAATATCTGATTAATACTATATAGATAATGCGCATACAATTATCATAAAACGTAAAATAGTAATTTCATAATATACTAAATATAAAAATGTATAAGATATATGTTAATAAAATCTATCTTTTTCCATACTTAAAAATTGAAGTGTAATTTAAATGTGATAAATTTGTTAGAAAAGTTCTTAAGAATTATTTAAAAGAATGCACTTAAAATTTTTTCTAAAATTATTTTATCTACTTATGTTTTAAAATTATATGAACTCAATATTTATTATGTAAATTAATTTTTATTGAATAAATTATAATTTACAGAACATATATATTTTAGATATTTACATATTTTTTTTTTCATGTTTTAGATTCAAAATATTGGATGACATAATAATTGGATGCTTGTAGTATTTAATTTAAATTATTGAACTACTTGTAAATGTAAAAATTTAATTTAAATATCATCAACACTAAACAATTCAATAGAGAAATATTAATAAATTTACAATCAGAAACATTTTACCCCCCCCCCCAAAAAAAAAAAAAAAAAATCCGAGAAGTCAGTCATAATATTTAATGCTTTGATAGTAAAATTCAAATTCAAAATAATTTATTTATAACAGTTTTCATATTTTATGTACACATTGCAATATTACTTGTAAAACCAATGAAAATTGATCATAAACAAAGATTTATTAGAAGACTCATCATCACGCATATGATGACATTCTTAAAAAGTTATTTTTTAAAACGAATCTATAAAAATCTTACTGTAAATCGTGGTGGATTCTTTCGTTACATCTGGCAATTCCTCATAAATAGAGTCAGATCCTAACGAGCAATATATGTGTTCCGAATTGGAATCGCTTGCTCCACTTGATATGGTGACAACTGTGGCTCCTGTATCGCTGTACCGCCTACTCTCATAAATGGCACGGTTTGCAGTGCACGATTTTGGTTCACTTCTGACTGGCAAGACATCATAGAAGGCATCGTCATCTGATGTGGAATGGAGCACTGTCAACTGATCTGAGTTTGTGTTGATGAGTTTAATATTTGTTTTTCTTTTGGGCGGCAAAGGGGGAAGAGAGGTGGGAAGAGGAGGAGGAGATGGAGATTTTCGAGGAACATAAAGTAACTTGCTATAAACAGGACTTTGAATTTCTGTTGTCAATTGAATCCCACCACTTGTAGTAGTAAGCATAGAATTCTAAAAAATTAGAAGTGAAAATATTAATTTGATAATATGCTAAAATTTATATTAATTACTAAATTATTTTCATGAATTTAAAATAACATAATGAATACACTATTACAATAATATTATTTTTTAAAAGATATACAAGCAGAGCAGTCTTTAAGAAACAAATTCATTTTGTTTTAGTTAACAAAAATGTTTTCTAAATATTAGGTCTACCAGAAAGTTCTGTCCCTTTTTAGAATAAAGCAAAGTATAAATTTTTCATACCTTGAATACACTTTATTGAATAATACAATTGCCATTACAACTTGAAACTTATTGCCAGCTTGATGGAACTTTGTCATTTTTAAAAGAATGACTTATCTTTGGAGGTTAAATATTGAACTAGTACTTGTTTGATATTTTCTTCGTTTTTGAATTTTTTGCCTTGAAAAAATGTTTATAACACGTGGCCTGGGATAGTCATGAGCTAGTATAACGTCCTTCCTATTGAACATCGTTGGTCACTTGGAGTGTTATTTTTAGCTGACAATACCTCTCCGAATTTAGCCTTTCATTAGGTTTCAACAGATCTAAATGTATTAGTCCTCGAATGTCCCACCATATACACAACATTCTCTTGTTCTGGCTCAACTTCGGCTTAGAGTTGTAGAGGTCAAGTTTTCCGGGTTCACAATATGCGATTTTCCTTATGAATCTTTCTTACGTAGTCAGTCCACTTTTCATCCTCAGTTATGATCTGGTCCATGAAGTGTTTGATTTTGTTGCTTGCAAGCAAAGATGTGCATATGATGATTCGATCAGTAAAATTCTTCTCACTTAATGTATGTGGAGCCCATATCGAATATTTACCCACCCTAATTTCCAAACATGGTCCGAATTGCTTTGTCAAACTGAATCAAGCCTTTCTGCAGTTTCCGATGCGCATACTTGTTGAAATTTTTTGTAATCGGAATGAACAGAACTTTTCGGTAAACCTTATATTTTGGTGGAAAAATGGCTTATATTCTAATTTCTTCATCATCGGAACTAAAAATAATCGATAATTTCATTAGTTGGTTTTCTTTAGCTAGTAAAATGATCGTTCTTACTTACATGTAACAGAAAACAAATAATACAAATAATTAAAAAAATTTTTTAAATATTATTAAATGAGTGAATGAATGATTCTGAGAAATATATAAAAATGTTCTCTGATTATATTTGATCAGATCAATCCAGGTAATAACTAACTACAAATAGAGATTTAGTACATCAATTTAGAAAGAAAATGATTTAATGTCTTTGAGTAAAAGATTTCAATCTCTTTGAGAAAAATGTTTATGTTGATTTACATTTTTCTCAAAGACATTGAAATATAATGGAAATATTTTTCATCAAACATGAAAAGAAAAATGTATACCTTTTGCGAAAAATCCTCATCAAAATTTTCAGATGGAAGGGCTTCTTCTTTTGAAGAATCATTTATATTTTGTATCAAGCTTGAACTAGAAACTTCTTTTGAAGCCTTATTAACAATAGTACATGTTATCGTAGGCCGCTCAAGAGATGTAGGCCGAGATTCAATTTTGGTAATCGGCTCTCGTTGAGTATTTGAAGAGTCTAGGGTTATAGTAGCCTCTTCGGACGATCGCTCATTAGCTTCAGAGGTCTGAGCATCACTGATCGTGGGAGATGGGACTCTTGGCAGGGAGGATTCAGAAGAACTGTCATCTTCTGACTTGGCGTCCGAATGATGGAGCTCTTCTGGAAACAGGGAATGGTCACCGGTGATGGAAAGGGACTTCCCCCGCGAAGAGGTGTTGGCCTCAGGACTAGCGGCGGGGGAAGACACCCCGTTTTTTGAAAGGGTTGAACCATTAGATGAATCTGAAAAAATTAAAACATTTAGTAAAGTTTAATAAGAAAAACAAAAGTAATTTTTTTTCTGAAAACATATTTTTTGTAGAATTCATATGGAACAAAATTTATTTAATTTTAATTTTTTAAAAATTAACAGTAAGAAAAAGGTGTAAATACAAATATCTCCTTTTTTCTCCATCTTTTCTTTAATTGTTTTTAATCATTATTGTAATACTGATAACGAAAGTTTGTTTAACTTTCATTTTGCTATCTCTTTCAGTTTTCAAAATATTAGTGAGGAATTCCAAATTTTAGCGACAAAACAATCTTAATTTTTCTTCCTGGTGGGATTTCTTGTATTCAGTATAGTGTACATAAGAACATGTTTTACATACACATCAAACCTATCCTTTCAAAAATTACTTAGGTTTTTCAAATTCTTAAAATGTAGATCTTATAATTTAGATTATCCTAAAAGAAAATACATATTTAAAGAAATACACATTGAAAACAAAAATATTCTTGTTAATAAACTTGTGTAAAAGTATATCATTTAAAATTTTGGTAAATCAACCATACACACACTATTAATTCTGTTTCTAATTTGCAAATTTTGTTATTTTTTTCTAAACTTTCCTTTTTAATTGTCAAATTATTCTATTCCGTTCGCACAGTGAGTTTTAACTACATAATTTTAAAAAGGTTTCTTTGGAAAGAAACGACATTCTTTCCAGTTTCTCATGTCTTTCTTCTCTTGACGCTGTCACACAAATCAAATAATAAAACCAAAGAGTTCACACTTAGTAAGAAACCTGTTTCTTATTCTACTTTTCTTTAAATATATTATTTCCACTGATGTCCATGACCTGATTAAACAAAGTAGTCGATCACTCTGCAACATCTCCTTTTACATCCTTCAGAAAAATACCAAAATTCCTAGCAAAAATTCTTCGTCTGCCTTCATAAAAATTTCCTTGCAGTATAATTAATATTTGTTTAGTAATTCTACTTCATACATTTGTTAAGGGTAATGTCATTGGAAAGGACAAAATTCTTTTTCTCCCCGTACTACATTGCAATTATATTTTGTTCAATATAATGTATTTTCCTTAATGAGAATTCTAGTTAAGTTTAAACAAAAATCCTTTATAGGATTAGATTCTATGACTTTTCTTTTAACAAATCATATATATGCAAATATTAGGTTGGGGAAAAAGAAATCCACTATTTTTACGTGAACTTTTTGTAACTTCTTTCAGATTTGCTTTGTAAAAAGGTTTAAAACAGTTTTCATGTAGATTTTTAGGTCTTGTGCGAAGCTACGACTGCTGACATGCTCTCAAGTTTGATAATTTTTGATATTTTATAAACATTCTCGATGATGTTGTATCCATGTGAGGTGCACATTTAGCATCCAAATACCCAAACGGAATCGACGAAACCAAAATTGTGCGTAACTGGTTGTTACAGTCATATATAGGACGATAAACACCTTTCACAATTTTAGCCACCTGGCAATCTTTTTCGCCGTTACAAGAGAAAAACGAAAATGTATCGAATTTTCTGTTTGTTGTCTTCTATTTTTAAAACCTTGTACTCATAACTGAATTAATCAAACAAAAAAACCACAAGAAGATATTTTAGTGTCAAATGTCACCTTTCCAATGAGCATAAATTTGAAATTGTTTGATAGATACATCACGAGATAGCGATCACTACAGACGTCTACCGAAAAAATAATGGATAACTTTTTTCCCAAACTAATAATTTTGAAAAAAATAAATTGAAGTTAAGCTATGATTATTCTACAGCGAAGCTGGTGAGTAAATTGATAAATGCTTAAAACTTCAGGTCAACAATTTTTGGTTTCACTTCTATCCACGAATGCGGTTATCTAGTGTTTCAGAATCCACTTTAAACTGAAGGTTTAAGCAGTTCTTGTATATGATTGAAAATATGATTGTTGAGCGACAAACGAACTGAACTTAAGTTACAATAATTCCTATTCCTTTGATGATTAACATTTTTATACACTGATATTTGTTTCATTTTATATGCCACTAAGCAATATGTAGAAATTGCATCAATCCTGACTGTCATTCATGTGATGAACTGGAAAAAGGAAGTTTTCAATGATAATTTTAAGTTTGTAGTTTTGAAATATTTTGAATATATACTTGAAAAGTACCATTTTTTTTATGTGAATAACATATATAAATTTTCAAGATTCAAAGCTCACTTCTAATAAGTGTGCAGAAATCGCAGGGATATTAATTTCTACTTGCTTAAATTTCTCATATAATTTTAAAACATTCCATTTATTATTTTTTTAGAGAATAGAGGAGTTCTAAATTTTCTTAAATTCAAACCTGAACTGTTTTGTGAAATGTTTTCAAATGCTTTGAATCTCTCATATCATTTCAATTTCGAATTTGACGATCAAAAATGTAAAAGGGGTGTTTTTAACATTCGATTTTTAATACTGGGTTTATAAGAATTATAAGAAATGAAAAAAAAAAAACATTGCGAATACACTGTTTTAAAAAATGTATTAGTATTAAATAAAGGAAATCAAATTTGTAATCAAGAATATAAATATTAAATAAATTTATTGTAGTACTAAAATAAATTATTTCAAGCATTATATAAAAATACTATAACAGAGGTATTAAAATTTAATAAAATTCAACAAAATACATCAATAATAAAAATAAAATAATTTGAAGACATAAAGCCGCCAAAAGATTTTTAATTTCTTCTTTTCTAATAATTTTGGGATTTTGTGTGTTATTCATTAAATTAGTAAATTTCATAGAACTGTGTAAATGAGACTAAAAATCAGCATGGGATAATAATGTGGGATTATAAATTATAAATTAAAATATTGTTATTGAATATTGTGAATTAAATTTATGATTCAATTGCATTTCATGAAAGTTATGTTATAAACAAGAACTAAGCACTCATCTATTTCTAAATTTTTTTTTCAAACATTCAAACTAGTTTATTTCTTCCTAACCAATGAAATATTCTTGATTACTCTTCTCCCCATAGAGTTAATTTAGTTATTAAGTAAACAGTAATATTAAAAAGATGCTAGTATACGTAATATTGCAACATTTAATGGATTTAAATTATATTTTTAACTAAATAGAACTAACTAGATTGGAATAAAAGAGGC
This sequence comes from Latrodectus geometricus, assembly GCA_026290005.1. Lineage (NCBI taxonomy): Eukaryota > Metazoa > Arthropoda > Arachnida > Araneae > Theridiidae > Latrodectus > Latrodectus geometricus. The sequence goes on from JAPDSC010035677.1 coordinate 183,509, forward strand.
AATAGAATTACAGTTTAAAAATTTAATAGTGTACTCTTTCTTTTCTAACGTTTACTACACAATAAAAAATGTTATTTGCAATGATGGCTTTAAAATATGATATAATAAAAACCTAAACTTTTAAATAGAAAGGTAAAAATTTGTTTATTGTTCATGTATTAGTGATGTGTAATAGCATGATCCTAATTAAAAAAATTTTAAAATCAGTTTATAGTTTTCATTTATGTATATATATTTTATTTAACCAACTAAGTTACTCACTGTTAGCATTAGCATAGCATTTTTAATTTTTAAATTGTGATAAAGGTAATCTTTTAAGCAATTTTTTTTCATGAAAATGGAGATTTATGAGCTTAATGAAGTTGTTCTGTGTATTTACAATGTGTTCGTCAACTTTCAGTAGTTGTTTTCACAATCGATTATTACACACACAAATTTACAAATCCAAAATTACTTAAATGGAGGATAACTTATTGTCTTAAAAATCTTTGAAATTAATAAATTATTTGCTGCAAAAATTGCTAAGTACAAATTTTTATAATAGTTTTTAATAAAATTTTTATAAATGCACTTGATATAATATATATCAAGTGCAAATTTTAATATCAAAATTAACTGATTTTAGTAGTTATTGTTTACTAAAAAACTTCTTTTCACTTAAGTGAAAAAAAATCCAATGTCAATGCTATTAAAATAACCTAAGTAATAAATCCTTACATTTTTAATACTGTATATTTATTTGAGAACTCATTAGTAATTTATGATTTTGAATTATTTCTAAATTTATTGCTGAAATTGTATCAAATTATAGTTGCTAAAATTATTTCATTCATAGCTCCCTTTCTTAAGGAAAAATTGTCAATAATTTTACATTAACTAGAACTTTGCACATTTTAATGTAAAGAATTTTTGGGATTTCTAATGATATTCTATAAAAAAAATTGTAATTGAATATAAGATAAGGATTAAATAATTTTTATAGAATTTCCAACTTTTATAATTTTACGATGCAGTTTTTCAGATTTCAACAATTTTTAAAACAATAAGTTAAGATAAGCTCATTATAAGAGTTTTTACAATTCAAACTATATTGTCGACTTTTACCTTTGAGAAAATTATCATCTGGATACTATAATAAGTACACTGGACATTCTGTATATGAATTTAAACAATTAAGATTAAAATTAGTGATCAGTTATCAGATAAGAACCTGCTTCTTTTATTTATTAAAATAATGAAGTGTATATAGCTATATATAAATAATATATTACAATAAAATACAATAAAATAATTAAAATAACTAAAATTATATGCAATGAAATACAATAATCATATACAATAAAATAATTAAAATAACTAAAATTATATGCAATGAAATACAATAATCATATAGAATAAAATACATTACAATAACTATAATTTTAGATGCTAAAATAAATTATTCACATATTTTCACACAGAAATTCAATATTAGATATCATTGAATTGCTTCTTCAGGAGGTTTCAGCATATTTGGATAATGTAACTTTATGTACTATTATTTTTTTTTCTAGTGGCGGGCACCTTTCGCCTCAACAAGGCCGGAAACTGCTACTCATTTAGCGTTACCCAGTGGGCACCTGTGAACCAAGTCACGGAGGCGAATAGCATTACCCCCGTCACACCATCACAAACCCGTTTATAGGTTGGGCCACCTTCATCCATTATCTCAGAAGAAAGGACAAAGAAATACACAGAGAGAGAGAGAAAGGAAAGAAACGTCCATGCCTAGACCGGGATTCGAACCCGGGACCAACACCCTAGGAGTCAGGAACGCTAACCTCTCAACCATTGGCCGGCACCTTATTTATTATAATAAACATCATTTCAAAAGCAAATATATTATTTTTACAAAGAAATTTCATACCTGATATTGTTGAATTGGCTTCTACAGGAACTCTGGGTCTATTAGGATTGTGATTGTGGAGTGACGTTTGTTGGCCAGGTCTCAGCGGCTCGCTGCCGCTAGTTTTAACCAATCCGGATCTGATTAAGTTTCGCTGAGGAGAAGCCTTGCTCGAGGTGGCTATTCTGAGATCACTGTGAGAAAAGCTTTTAGGAGTGCTGCTCAACGGCCGAGAGGGTGGAGGGCCTTTTCCGTTTACCTTCCGAATGTTCGGCGGTGGGGGAGGTGGTTGTGATGGGCGAGGTATTGCTGAGACTCTAGAACTTATCTGAAAAACAAAATTCATTTGCTGGAGTTGTAGAAATTGCAAGAAAACATTGAAATAAATGTTAAAAATTTTTTAAATTGCTATTGAACACCAATCAGTGAGAAAAATAATAATATAATTTATTAACATAAATAATGCTACTAATATGAACGTTTATTTTATTTTATTTGAATTTTGATTTTTGTATAAATTTTAATAGCATGATTTTGCACATTCAATAAAGCAGTGCATATTTTTTTAAAAAGAAAACAAAGTAATAACATTAGTTATGATATCTCTTTGTAATAAATTTAAAAAAAAAAAAAAAAACAATACAGGCACTGCACTCTAAAGAAGGAAATGTAATATGAAGAGAAAAATAAGGTTAAAATGAATTTTTGCAATAATGGACACTTTCAAATCAAAAAAGTTTTAAAAAGTAAATTAATCATATTTTATGAATTTTATGACAATTATATAAATATGCATCCTATATTTTGGTAATGAATTGCATCATTATATATGCATCAGCTTTTAATGTATGGTAATTTACTCCTAGTAACATTTTTAAGGTTATGAAACAAAAAATAACACTTATAAAATTATTGAGAAGTTTATTTTCCCTCATTAGATGCTAAAGTTCCAGGGGAAAATTGCTGATACAGTTTCAAATGATTAAGTTACTGATACAGATTCAAATATTATAATAAATATCTCAGTTTTTGATTTGCAGTAATAACTTGATTTCCTACGAACTTATCAATACGACCATCTGATTTGGTAGCAGATTAGAATTAATCTTGAGATAAATGGCTGCAGATTTTTAAATACTTTGAATTAGGACAGAAATTTTTAGTTTTATTGTATGTATTTAATCATTTATAGGTTTCTTAATTTTATTTTGCAAATTTTTTCAGTAACATCCGATGAAAAACAATCGTATGAAAAGGATTAAAACAAAAATATTTTTTCATGAATTTATGGAAATTTTATATGAAATGAGTTGGTATAAATTAGATAAAGTAACACATCATGTAAATGTTAATTTACAAATTTAAAGATTTTTGCACTATCTTTTGCAAAAAATTCTGACTTGATTTGTTTTACAAAATTAAATATTCTATTTTAAATGTAAAAATTTTTGCTTATTATTTTCCATTTTTTCTATTACATCCTTTTAATCAAAATGATAGTTTGTTTAGCACGTTATTGATTCATCATATTGCTTAACAGTGATTTTGCTTTTCATGTGATGTTGACTTTTTTTTGTACACTTTTTAAATCTTTTATTTTTAATTTAAAAAATGTCTTTAATCCTCTGAATATATAAGCATTTGAAACATCTTTTCATTTACGGAAAATTTAACATATTGAGCATGTAAAAACTATAAGTTTTATTGAAGAATTTTTTTATTTCAAATTATACATGATTGTATAAACCTACATTATAATAAAATAACACATAACAATTAATATTATAAAATAATTGAAATAAATAAATTGAGTAAAGCATAACGTTTTAATGTGTCAGAAATACTTAAACAATTACATTACAAACAACTATTCAATGAATGAAATTACTTTTAGATATAAAATAAAAATGTCATATGTTTTGTAAAAGATGCCTATACATTTACTATAGAGGATTTCTAGAAATTACCTTTATGTCATTTATCTGTCCACTACTTTTACTTTGGCTACTTTTGCTATTAATAGTCTGATCTTCTTTTTGCGATTTAAGGTATTCTTCAACCGTTTGGAAATCTTCATCATTTTTCTTTCTTCGTAGCTCAGAATTTAAAGAACTGTTTTGGGAAGTGTTAGTGGAAAACGATTCCCTTGCTTCTTCCCATTCCTCTTCTGAAGATGAGACTGTTTCGTTCTGAATCTGCTCGACTGCTAAGGACTCATTACTTAGTGATTTGAACTGAACTCGCTTCTTTTTCTTTGTGTCTTGAATCTCTTGGGATTCGGAAGTTTCCAATGAGCTTGTTTCATCACTGTTGCCAGAAACATTTGTGGAAGTTAGTTTCTCCCCAGTTTTTTTCAATATGGATTTAACTTCTGCATATGGGTTGTGAGAGTTTACTTTCATAGTTTGTTTTGGTTTGATTTCATTTTTTTTAAGAATCGGTTTATTGCTCTTAAGTTTTTCGGTAAGCTCTGAAGCTATAGAGGAGCTTATGTTGTTACAGTGAAATTTTTTCTCCTTTTTCACTAAAGTACCTTCATCTTTAATTTGTTCTGAAGCATTGTTTTCTGAAGAAGTCTTCCACTGACTAAAATTGGGTGGTGGTGGCGGCGGCGGTGGTGGTGGGGGAGCTGGTGGAGGCAGAGTACATGATGCGGTTGTAGGAACTTCTGGAATTCGAGGCACTTTTCCTCGACTTTTTAAAGTTCCGTTTTCACCACTGATGCCAGATACTAATGAAACCATCGAAGTTGCTTTCCTAATGGTCGAAAATCTTGGAGAATCATAGTGTTCGTTTTTTACAGTAGCATAATGCGAAGGTGGATCTTTGCTTGCCAAACAAACTCCACTGGAATATTTCCTGAGATTTACATTTGTCACAGGACTGGCATATATCCTATTACTAAATGTGAGAACCGAATCCTTATCATCATCATAATCTGGTTCTGGAAGGGAATAAATACCATCATCCGATAAAGAACTGGTACTCCAGCTGCTCGTCCGTGAATCGACAGAGTTAGTCTTGGAACCATCAGAATAGAGGGAAGAAGTTTGAGGTGAACTGTTACCCTCAAGCTGAGAAAAGACTTTCATGCCATGTCCACCAATACGTAAGCTTGAAGTTTGAGAATAGATACCACTCTCGCTTTCAGAACTTACGGGACTTGGAGATTTGTTTGATGCAGAATTGTATGACTTATCGGACATATTCCTTGAAGCTTGTTTGTTATTTATTAGTTTTTCCGAAATTTCTTTATTATTACCACTATTTTCTTCTATCGCATTATCACTTAAATCATCATCTAAATCACTATCTGCACCATTTGAAATGTCCTTTTTCACATAATTTTTCACCAAATCGTAAGCTGTAACATCACATTCTAGAATTGATTTTCTAGAAGCCACTGAACTAAATGGATCTTTTTTGCACTTTTCTAAGGTTTTGCTGAGTTTTGAATGTCCTATAGAAGACTTTCCCCCATAATTTACTGGCTGGATCTGAGGAGGTTTAGGAGCTCTATATTTCGCTGCTTTGCTTAATGTATCATATATATTTTCAGTTTTTTGGCGAGCCTCCACAATTCGAGGTTCAATTTGGACTTGATCTTCGTGAACAGCATATAAATCTACTTTTTCGGGCAAAATAGACCTTCTCCTTGGAGGAGGTGGTGGAGCGAATCCCCTAGAAGATCTAACACTAGAAAAACCACAGCTGCACTTTGAAGATTTTATAGAACTTAAATTTAACGTTCCGAAAGATCCGGACTTCTTTTTCTGACATTTACATAGTGTCGAGTTTAATGGTGATATATCGCTAGATTTAACACTATTACCGTTGAGTGATTGTTGTGATCTTTTATTTTCTAATTTATTCAGATTGTTCTTATAATCGATAGTTTCATTGTTGTTATTATTATAACTTTCCCAAGGGTATGTAACTAGACCACGAGGCCTGCTATGGATACTTCTAACAGTTGCATGTTTTAAATCAGATGATGAATATGACGGTGTCGTTGATAAAGAAGAGTCCCATTCTTTATAAAGTGATCCAGAAGACAAAGCAGACACAGAACCAAATTTGTATTTATTGTGTCGAGATAAAGTTCCATTTCCGATTGTAAAAGAATCATCAGTTTTGTTTTTGTTCTTTTTCCATGGAAGAAAATTGAATTTTTTACTTCTTCCACCTGACTGAGAAGGATCAATATCCAGTGAAGGACGGACTTTTCCATTTTGATTTCCGCGAACTGTTCCATACAGATTCTGATACGCATAAGTATCAGGAGAGGGGTTGTAGTAAACTGGTCTACCTTGGTGCCGAAATCCCTCCATTTTCTTACGTTTTCCTGTAAAGCAAAACACATATATGAGTTAAGTATAAGGATCAGAGCAATAGCAAATTTTAAGAAAATAATATGATTTAAAACAAAAAATTGAATTTTGCAGAATTTCAGGATTATTAATATTTCCTCATTCATCTAAAAAAGAATGAGGAATTTAAATAGATGATTAATTTTATTATAATAATATTCTTTATTTTTAGAAGTGTTCTTCTTAACTAAAAATTAAATACGCAGTTACAAAAAAAATTATAATTTATATTGGTTACTGGAGAAACAATTGGAAATCAAAGTTTACTTGGATGTAATATATTGGTTATTTACTTATTCCTTACGAATAAATAGTAAATATGTGGCAAAATAAACTTCATTTCTCCACTTTAATCATAATTCAGAATTTTTGGTATTAAATAAGTGAAACACACTTGTTTTGATAATTTTTATGGTAAAACAGAATATACAGGGTTTTAAAAACATAATAAAAATAAGCACTGATGTTTTTCTGAAAACAATTTATGGTATTAAAAATATTATAAATAATGTATTGCTTGTATAACCTTTGTACATTTTATTGTTAAATAGTAAATTTCATAATGCAATGCTTCTTTTGTGCTTACTTCATCAGTGTATTTATTACTTAATATAATTTTTAAGACCACAGAAATTATTCACAAAAGAAAAGGATTCCCTAAGAAATTTTGTTTTAGTATTTTAGTTTCTTTTTAGCTTCAACTGAACAATTAAAAATTTAATGATTAAAAAAGAAATTTAATAATCCTGTCACAATAGTAACATAAGGAAATATTGCTCCATAGTATACTTTATTAAATATAAAACAAAAATTCTTCTAAAGCCTTTAAATTCAAAATACTATTTTCAAAACTTAGAGTTTTATGGCAGAAATGAAAAGTTTATTAGATGCAATAGCATTTATGGAACTATCGCCTTTACTTTCACAGATGCAAAAAAGGAATAATATTATTGTCAATTCCACCATTCGCAGTTGTTTTGCTTGTGTGAAATCAACAGTCTGTACTCACAATAGATATTCTTTTTTTAATATTTTAACACCTGGTATAGGAACATTATGGCCATCATGCTCAAAGACGATGACTTTCCAATGATACTACTGGAAAATGACAAATGTTGTGAATTCGATTTGTTTCCAAGACTTTTATAAAAAATGTAATAAAAAGTTATCGCATCATGATTATTAAGTGAATGTATTTTTGGATAAAAAAAATTATTCCTGCAAATTTAAATCATAAAGTTTAAATACCTATAATATATTAACATATATATAACTTCTCTGTTAAATTGGTTTAAAATATTATAGTATATGCTTAAAAATATTTTAAAATAAAACACGTGTTTAACATAATTCAGAAACGGATAAAATAATATGAGATTCTTGTGTTATTAGAAAGTATTTCGTAGCAAGTACAAGTTGGTCAAGGTACAAAAAGAGCTTGATGGTGGTACAACTGGGCTAAAAGTCAATCCCCAGAAAATCACGTAATTTTGTCCAAAACTAAAGAAGGCCCAATCATCTGAGGCTCAATGATGATGAAAGCCCAATCATCTGAAGGCATTTTGTGTATTTGTAGAAATAAAATCGGAAGAAAGGAACAGACTATTAGACGTGGAATTGCATCTGAGATTAAAATGAACAAACAGGGAACCAAATCATGACGATCTCAGCATGAACTGTTTCCTTCTTCTCATTGATCCAAATAAAAATGTTATAATATAACTCTTATTTATATTTTATTATGAATATTTCTTATCATTTTATGTCACAAAAATAGAAAAACAAATATATTTTTGATTATTATTAAAATTGTAAATATTTTTTAAAAATGTTAAATAAAATTAACAATTTATAATTATTTCTAACTTTACACATTTATTAGTTTCATTTATAAATATAGTTCTAAAAGATTTACTAGAGTTATATGTGCTATACAAACTATTTAGTAAAGCATTCAATAAGATATATGTCAGAAATAATGTTTAAATAAGTAAGAATGATTTTTAAATAATATTTTAAAATAAATTTTAATTGAAAATTCAGTTTGTAAATTAAATTCTTGTCATTGACTTTTTACAATTTTGTTATAGTTAAAAAGTTCCTGAAAATAAATGAATTTTGGCTCGTGTACTTTTTTGTGTTTTCTTACACTTTTATTTTGTTACTTTATAATACTAATTTTTATTATAAAGCAACAAAAAAGTAAAAGATTTATTCATTATGAAAACACATAGTCAGGAATTATAAAGATGAAGGAATTCATACCGTAATATTTGAGACGACTATTCTATAATTGATATTTAATATGCACCAAAAAATCTTTCGAAACATAGAATTGAAACAATTAAAAATATATTCTAAATGCTAACAAGTTTCCGGAATATTGCACAACATTATGGTATGATAAAGGGAGTTAAATACTCTGAAGTTTCTTTAATCAAATGAAAATATTTATTATTTTATTTTTACCAAATTATTTTCTTAAAAATGATTAGAAATTGAGAATCTGGTCAGCATCATACAAAACCCCTCATGATAGCTTTAGTTGAATGTAATTGTTCCTTATTTTTCTTAATGTTCATGAGGATTTGCCGCATTTTGGCTTGCTTTCTCCCCATATAAATTTTTCCTCCTTTAAAATTTCTAATAAGTTTTCAATTTGTAAGGAATTCTATGTAACCAAAAATTAGGAAATTGATATTTTTTATAATGTATTTTAATCAATTTCTCTTTAAGAAAATATTTATCAAAATAGTATTTATAATTTCTCTCAATTATCTGCAATAATTTCTAAATTTCTTATTATTGATATATGAAATATTTAAATTACACGCATGTCCTTTTTCTACTTTTAAAAATAAACATAAAATATATTCCTTCAAAAGTTTAGATATTTTCTTGTGAATAAACTTCATTCATACATACTTTACAAGTTTACATTTTAGTAGTTGTGAATATTCACATTGATTGTTTGAACAGTTTTTCAACTTTTTATAACTATACAAAAGTATGTCAGAACTTTAATTCCATTTCCAAATGCAGCAATGATATTTTTATGCTTATTAGGTACAGATTTCATGTTAGCAGCTTCACGCTCTAGGCTTTTTTACCCAGTAGATACACTGACGGTATTATCTGATATGGTAATGTCACTACGCAATGTTGGAAATTTCAAATTGATCCACACAACCTAAATATATAACAGTATCTTATCATGAAGACGTTCCATAGAAATATATATTAACAATGCAGCCATTGAAATTTGTTTTGCAAATTGAAAAGAATTCAATAAATACAAAATTTAAATGTACTAGTATTAATGAGTAACATTCGAAAAAAAATTGTTGAAAGTAATTTCAATATTGGAATAGCGTCAATTTTTTTTAATCCCAAAATATTAGTGAATATGACTTCATTGTTCCAATAACTGATGGAATTGTAATTTTTCACTACTTTGATTTTTGACGCTAATTATATGAACAATTCATGTTCATATAATTAGCGTCAAATTTATAATAAGTAAATTTATTTAAATTTAATTAGTTAATAATTCAGATACCAGAAATATTTTCATAAGTAAAACTGAGACTCTCATTTCTTGTACTAAAGCTAATGCATGACGTAAGGTGATATCTTTCAGCAATAGAAAATATTGTTGAAGTAATGCATTTCTATTCTCATATTTGAAAGTGGTGGCAAATTCAAAGCATGCGTGCTCAAGGTAATATGAATGGAAATTTTTACTGGCTTATGAACGATTTATCAAAAATATTACTTCATGTCTTCAATTCAATTTCGATTGTGATAGAAAAGTCACTTTTTGATTATTCAAAAAATTATTTAAAATTCAAGTCTGCTTTTTGTTTTGGCACTGATCTCCCAATGATAAATACTCGTAAATTTCTTTCTTTTTATATTTTTCTAATACACACATATACAATTATTTGAAATAGTCAAAACAGTTTCTTTGTTTAATTCAGAAATATGAATTTGGTAACGCAAACTTGAAAACATTAAATGACTCAAGCTTTTTGATAAGAATCACGTGAATGCAAAAATGTCATTTAACGTGAAAAGTTTTCTATAAATTATTAAAACTAACTCTTCTGTGGAAATTTTTCAAAATCATCAGTAATTGCTACCCGAGCTCTTGTTTTTTAACTGACAATTTCATAATTTAGATTTGTCGATATTCATACGCCTACGTGACATTCATTAAATGGGAAAAATTGAGAAACAGAATATTGCGAATGAGTAAATGAAATTCATATTTGTGAACATGAGTCAGTTCGAAATTCACATGGTCTTACTTTTATAAAAATTTATACATTAATTTTTTTAAAAAATTGAACAGTTAACTAAAATTTAATAACTTTCAGTTTTTTTATTTGTAAGTTTATGGCACATTTGGTATAGTATACATTTAAATTTACGAATATTTTGCGTGTGTATAGAAACGTTTTGTCGTTAATGAGTAAGTAAATTGAAAAAGGCTTAGCTTATAAGAATTCATGCTTAAATTTTATGTATTTACATATATTCTGTATTTTATCTTTGTCAATTATAGATTTTATCTATTTATTCCACGTACTGATAAGTTTTTCCTTAGTAAAATAAGTTGCTCCTGATTTAAAGTATCTAACAAAATAGTATCAAACCATTTGTTTCTAAAAGCTTTGCGAGTTACATTTGTAAACCTTCTTTGCATGATTTTTTCTTTATTGGTGAAATAAATCAAGGTGATATAATTCATGCTCAAAATTAAAGGAAAAATGCTTAAAAAAATCTTGGTATATATTTATAGTATAAATTTAGCAAAAAACAATATGATGGAAATTTCCATCATCATGCAAAGTTATTATTTAAAAAATTAAATGCAAATTTTTTCAGAAATTGCTCTAAAAATAACAGTAACACATGTTACAAACCTTTCTTTCACTCATTTTCACTTTTTTAGCAATAGAAACTCAAATATAATAAAGCAATACGTTTATTGCAACTACAGCAAATAGCGGAATTACAACTTCAAGCTCGTTACACTGATAGTGACACTGGCATTTTTTGACAGCTATGTTTTCCTTTTTATGCAGTGGACATTTAAAAGGTATCCAAACATGATCAACTTAAAATGAACTTGTTCTTTTATATAATTTTTGGGCATTCAATGTTATGATGGAAATTTCCACCATTATGCAAAGAAGGGTTAAATGATATTGATTTTGAAATCAGATGCAAAAATCACAAAACAATACATTATTATATGTTATGATGAAAAATTACGCTTGATTAAAAATTTTTATTTTATTTATTCTTATTACTGTAAACACTTTTATAAAATTTTAGAAATATTTTTTTTATGAAATTCGGACATTCATAATTGGTTAAAAGTCAATTGATTAGCACTTTTAAATTAAGGAATATATTAGATGTTAATAGATCTTTCTTGGTATTTTCCTTTCCAAGCTATCTTTTTGTCACAACTAAAAAAGAATAAGTTATTATTTGTAAAGTTTAAAGGAGGATAATGTCCAAAATGTAGTTTTCCTAGAAATTAAGGAAATTTATTTGAGATCCACTCGTTTGCTTCAATGGCCAAGGAAAAACATATTCAAATACAGTAATCAAATGTTAATTGAAATTAAAAAAGTTAGTAATAGAGTAAAGAAATTAAATAATCGTTACATAATTAAAAATTATGCCATTGTTTTGTTATAAAATATCTAAACTAAAAACTTATCTCAAGGAGGATTGTATATAATTTAATAGCTGATAGATTTCTAATAATAAGAAAAAAAGGTAGCTATCAGGTGTTGATTCAAAAAGTAATTTATAATTTCATTTATTTAGCTGACATTTTTGTTAATGCTACGAATACTAAATGAATATCTATATAAATCTCTATAAAATATTTTGCGAAACTTATTATTTCTCTGTTTAAAAATTTATTTTCTTCTACCCTCCAGGGATTGAACAGTTTATATACAATGGAGACAAATAATTATTTATAACATTCATGGAGGAAAACTTTTTTCTAAAATTATGAGAACTAATGTCCTTTAATGTTATTGACAATTATGTGATTTCTCAAAAACAATTCTTTCAATCATGAGTTAAAAATGCTAACGACATATTAGCAAAGAGGATTAATGCCTACATTGACATTATAACTTTTTGAAAGACAAGAAGTACATGTAAGTGAAAACTATACAGTTTAATTAAATTCTAATTACTTTCAATGATAATTTATATTGTGCATTGCTATATTTTTAAGACTATTTATTATGTAAAAATGTTATTGACTTTTCAAATATAAGACTTAATATTTTTAATTTTCATTGTTAGCAAAATTGTTTTGTATTAAAACATTTAAATACAAATAAATAAGAAGTATTTCACTTTATGATTGGATTGCAGTTGAATAATGACTTTTCTTTTTAACACTTTTATAGTACTCTGCCAATTCATGTTCTACAGGTTAAGAACATGCAAAGGAACTTATGTTTTACTTGTTTACATTTATGTGAAAAAAATCAAAACAGAAAAAACAAAGCTGCCATTTTTTTTTCAAATAAATATCAATTTTTTTTTATTATAAAAGAAACACTAATATTATAGTTTGGAATTTGAAAGAATTATTATAATGCATTTATTGATTATTTAGGAGATGTACTTATTTATTAAATGCATATTATTCTAATCATATTATAATATTTCTTCTTTTGGAATTAGTTATTAGTTTCCCTGTGCTTTTGGCTATTTTACCTGCTATGGCTTTATTTTATAAAATATATTACTAGTATATATGTATTTTTTGCAGTGCGTACTTGCTCTGCTTCTTTTCTGAAAACTTCCTTGTATATAGATATATTTTATCCGTATTTTTTGTGAAGTAAAGCTCACTTATCTAAAGAAGTTAAATTCTTATATTTGTAAGATTTGGTTTTTGTATTACAAAAAAATAATAATATTTTGTTAAGAAAATTCATGGATTAAAAAGCAATTTACCGAAAATATCTATATTCTAAAGGTTCCTGAAATTTCTATTTATATAACATTAAATAGTCATTGAATATCGTAATTATTGCCCTTTTTAAAACATGTAATTTTGAAAGGTCAACATGTAACGAAGATGAAAACTTGTCATAATTTTCTTTTGTAAGAAACAACTAGTGTAGCAGTCAAAACAACAATATGATAAAAAAAATATCACGATTTATTGACAAATAAACTAATTTCATATACTGATGTTACGCTGTCTTAAGAATTCTTGCATCACTGTATTCGAATGACTGTTAAAATTTCATTCAGCATAGGGTTCGCTATTTTGACGAATTCAGTCCAATCAAACTACCTGCTACCTTGCGTAAAATTCACTTACCTCGTTCGATTCAGCTTCGTCTCGTTATAGTTGAGTAAAGGCGAAGAATTACATCCTTGGAAAAACAATGGCATGGAAAAAAATTAAGTTCAGGCTCATAATCGTGTGCTTATCAAGGACCAGGCGATAAAAGATGACACAGCTCGTGTGGCCCTTGCAGACAATGGGGCGGCCATGAAACAATGGACGAGAGGTTTGTTAGCAATCTGTTTCTTGGATGCTGCAAATCGTAACTGTGAAACGTGGCTCTTCCTTTCGATTTTGATTAAGAATAAAACTACTTTTGCAAATGTGTATTGTCAACTGTTGAATATATTTACTAATAGAATGCACACGTTAAAGGTCATCTTTGTGCTTGGCAGCACGACCATCTTCTTTGGAATGTGAAATTGACACTCACTCACAGAATGCGTTATTTTATCAGAGTTGATAAAAAAATATTAAACCAATTTTTCTCTTTTCTCATTAACTGTAAAACAGTTATTCTTTATCTTACTTAAATAACATATATCTAATTCCATTATAGCGATTTCTCTAACATATTTTTCACAAATTAACAGATGATATTATATTTGGACAATACCTAAACAAAATGTACAGAAAAATAATCTTATTCAGACAAATTTTGACAAAAAATCTTTAACTTTCGCAATTAACGTAAAATGTACGAGTTATCGACATATAAAACTAGAAATCAACATTTCATCAAATAACTTCTTGATTCATTATGTTTTCATATTTATAATTGTAGACTGGATCTATGTTTAGAAAATGAACAAAGATAGAGCTTCTTTTCTAAGCAGTCCCAATCACTTTTCATGATATGCTTGATAAACTAGATAAACAATTGAAATAAACGGCAAAAATTAGGTTATAATAATTTAAACTACAAATAGTTAAATCTTAGTCAGAGAAAGTAAGTTATGTATTCTGAATTTCCTTAAGAACTCTTGTCTTAGTATTATTTATAGCAATTTTTAATTTTGAGAATCAAACGTTTTTCTTTATTTTTTTTCAAATTTAAACTTAAAATTTATTATATGTTAAATATATAAATGAGATATAACGTAACTATTTTTTTTGGAGATTAAAACTTGTAATACGTTAAAAAATGTAAACATAAAATAAATGGTTTTAAGTATTTGTTTATGAATTAAATGTTTTAAGTATTTATTGACTTCTATTTCATTTTTCATCGTTATTATATCATTATTCCAGCTTGTTATTTTACAGCTGACTTTTAGAGGATTAGTATATGTTGATGGATATAAAAGAAAAACAATAAACATTTTAGTGACAAGAGTGAATGATACTAAAACACATTACTTTTATAAACGAGATGTAATATTAAGAGGTAAAGCGTAAAATACAATTTGAGCAGGAATAAAAAAAAACTTTCTCTTATTACAGGACAATTTTTTGGTTAGTGAGTAAAGGTCAACACACAAACAAGATTATATTAAACAATTTTTAATTAATCAATAAGCATATTTTTAACATAACTCCATCAGACATATGAATAAGAAGCAAAAATAACATCAGCAATCAAAGCTCGTCAGAACCATCACACTTTAATTGCCTTATCTCAAACGTTACTGTTGAAAAAAATCTTTCTATGATTATTTTTTCAAAATACTAAAGAGGAAGCATTGAGAACTGCCTGAAGTAAAATCATATCGCTGTTTACAAACATACGTGTAAAAATAATAAGATCAAGACAACAGTGGGAATACTTGGCAAGTAATTATAGACCTTGGCGGTCATGCTTATGTACCCTTTCCTGATTCGTACACATCGAAAGGAAGATCATGCGCATAGCTCATTGCGTTCTCATCGTCCCTGAGGGGAACACGTAAAGATGATCTGCTTATTCAATAAAAGATCAACTCCGATGAATAAGTGTTGGAAAATTTCACATGGAGATTTATAGATGTATTTGATAGCTTAGTCAAATGTGTTTTCGTTAACAGTAATTATAGATGGGAATTGTCAAAATAGAATGAGCAGCGAATAGGAATTTATAAATCTATGATTCATGAAATTAATGATTAATTCTTACACTAATTGATTTGTAATGTTGATTTTGAGTTTTAGATTTAATTGATTATAAATTATTTTATCAACAAGGCAGGGAGCAAAAAATAATTGCTTATTCGAAATTTCCATTTTAAATAGTAAGTATATTAATAAATAACTTACAGATAGTTTAGACACAATTTAAATTATCCATCATATTTCTTACTATTAAGAATTTATTCCTTATATTTATATTGCATGAAAAATTCTAGACAGAAGTTTCTTGTGTATAAGGTTTATCTAAGACAAAAAAATCTTGTATTAAAATACTATATTTAAAATCAACATTATTTCTTTAAAATTTTAATGATAAAATTTCTTTTAATTAATAATAATGAGAAATTTATTAATTTACAACAATAAATATAATGTAAAAAATGAATTTCAAAATTAATTTGCGTTATGCAAATTGTCATGAAATATGACTTTTGTGATGTATTTTCATAAATATGGTATACCAGGTGCAATAAATATTAATAATATATATAAATTATCTATGTTATTGCAATGCATAATGACATGACAATTTTTTGAGAAAATATGACTTTAATATAATGTATTATATTAATAATATTTTTTATATATATTACGTTACAATAAAAAGTTTTGAAATGAAGTCTTATTAAAATAATCGATTAATTAAAGTGAATGCCGATACTTTTTATTTGAAATGTTACTATATAGACGTCAATAATTCGAAAATTTTCAAAGATTATACAACAATGGCAAATGCAATATGAATAGTAACTTATCACGTGACAATAAAAGTGACGATAATATGATTAAAATAATTGTATGAATAGATGATCTGAATTTATTTCATTGTTATTATTTTAGTCAATTAAATTGAAATATTTGCATATTAAAATTACTTACATTATTATTTTCACAAAAATACAAAATTTCAGTTAATAGTATATTTTTACTATTTACTATTTACAAAGAATACTATTTACAAAGAAAATCATTAAAAAAATTATAAATAATCACTATCATATTTAATATGCTAATCATGGTTTCCTAGCGTATAATATGTATAAATGTCATCGATGTTTGTTTAAAGTGATAAAGTTTATTATATTAATGATGCTTTTAATTCTTAAATTAAGTGTATAATATCCATTGTATGGATTTTTTATATTGATTGAATTTAACCAAAATGAAAACTGAAGTATCAAGCAAAATTTATTACATTAAAATTTATTATATTGATGACGAATTTCAATTGATAATATTATTTGCAATTAATTACTTTTAATATAAAAAGTTTTTGATTCCCAATTGAAAATACTATTCATAAAGTTTTAAAGTAGTGTTGCCTGCCTCAAAATCAATAAACAATTTTTAAAAATTTAAAAGCAAAATAAATGCATCATATATATAAAAAATTGTTCCTTTTATGGTATATTAATAACGCATTTTAACTATTTTCATGTAGTTATTGAGAGGAAAACTTTAATAAATATTGTCATTCGTATTAAACATTTTAGTATAGCGTAAAATTTTCACTGACCGATATTTATTATTATTATGCATAATAATATCATTATTAGTGTAAGAGAAATTCAAATGTATACTTTATTTATGTTCTACGGAAAACAAATTTTATATAAGTTTCTTATTTCTAATTTTTATGTAATTTTTTTAATCCTTTAATTTAATATACTTTTCTTATTTTATGCATTATGTGCCTTTGAGCACCTATTAATTCGCGAGCTAAAATAAGAAGCACTTTATAATAAACATATCGAAATGATAAATTCTTTTTCAGGAATTATTTTAAGAAACGAACGGCTTCACACAACAAATAGTTTTCAAATTTAATTTTTTTTATAATATATTGTGATATTTGATATTTAATGCACTTATTTTTATTTCCGCGTCTAAACTATTTTTAAAAGGGATAAAAAGTTTTAAGGTTTACCACGTATTTTTATCCAAGAAAAGCTTAAAAATCAAAAACGAGATTCAAAAAACATTTTTCAATTTAGAATTTTAATACTAAAAAAGTTAACTAGCATATTATTTAGAAGCTTAAACACTTCCTGCTCACAAAGCAAAACAATTTAAGTTCTAATTACCCTATTATAATCAGATCTCATTTCCGCATTTAACGGTATTTCAAAAAAATTATTTGCAACAAAGAACTTTGGCAGGAATAGAGAACTATAAACACACGCCCAAAACGTTAAGTAACGAACAAAAATATATTCTTTTCGGTCGATTGCATAAGTTAAATATAGTGATTGCAGCATGTCCTGTATCACGAAACGAGATTACTTTGGTAGGTTTAAAAATAGTTGGCGGCCTTTAACTAAACGGAAGCCTCACTTTGCATATGGATAAAAAATATCTCACATCATTGTTTAAATACGAAATAAATTTTATTATATCCGATTTTTTTATAGGCTTTTGTATTATTGTTATAATGTTATATTTGTATTATTGATGATCTGGCTTGTTTCGGTCGAAAATCACTCGAATTCAACAAATTAGTTTTAAGTTATAATATGAATTTATTTTTTTAAATGTAAGGCAGATTACAATCTCTTTTTTTCCTAATAAATAATAACAATTTTATTCTTTGGTGAACAAATATTAATAAAAATGTTTTGTTAATTGTGTTTAGAGTGAAATCGCATTTTCAGAATGTTTTTAATTAGTTTTGAAGTAATAATTGGTGTGCTTGATTTCCAAATTATTTAAAGCAATTGTTACTCAGTACGTTTAGTTTATATCGTTTATGCGCATTACAAGGTAAAAATCTCTACGGTAAGATTAAAAAAGTGAAATTTTTTTAATATGCATTATTTTCGAATTAGATTTGTAATAAGATTATTATGTTCGGCGGAAACTTGGAAAACTTATTTTAAAAATGATCTTATAATAGACCGAAAAGGGCTTACAGTTTCCTTTTCTTTATCTCTCCACAATCACTTTTTTACCTTAGTTCAAATGGAACTTAAATTTAAGAATGAATTGAATCATTTTAATTCCAATATAATCAAAATAATCTATGCCTGAGGTGCGGATGATTATCACCAGATGTAGAACTGAAAGTCAACACACTAACCATTTAGCTTCCATTTCAACAAGAGAATTGTGGGAAATCGCTTAATCGAGACATACTTCTAATATTCCTAAATGTTTTTCCTACTTATTAAAAATAATTGAAATTTTATAAATAATAATAAAATTTATATAAGTTCTTAAAATAACCAACTATATTTTGGATTCAATCTTGCTGTTGTAAAATGTTATATTCATTAACAGAAGGGTACAACAATTCATATGGGGAACTAAAAATAAAAATAACTTGCTTATAAGAACTGATTAAATTGGAAAATAAAATTCATGTTATTTTTAATATAAATTAACTTGTGTTTTATTTGATATTTGTATAACTATTCTTATGAGGAGATTCCGCAATTTCTTGAATATAATACGTTGTTTTAAATCACACGTTTTTGTATGATGTGTAATTGAGGTCGCTAAATGCATAATATTCTCTTCTACAGATAAAAAAAAAAAACACAATTTTTATGTTTAAAATCAGGAATTAAAGTTAATATAAGATATTATTGATGCATGTAATAAATGATGCTTTTAAGGAAATATTTCAATAAAAAATCAGTTTAAATGGAAAGCATTGTGCAATCTTTCTTAAATAAAAGATATTCAAGTTTATTAATTTTATAATTGGCAAGTTTTCCAAATGAAACTTCAATGTCTCAAAACTGAGAAATTGCATGGAAGGCCATTCAGCGTTCACTAAAAAAAATAATGTTTTGAAAAATGTAAAGAAATATTATAAGATCAGAATCAATTATTATAGTATAGGTTTTGTGGATAAATTATGAGAACAAAAAAGTAATGTTTTAAAAACCACAAAGAAACCTATATTATAAGAACAATTTCTTTTATGTATGTCACTATAAGAGAAGGCAGAACCATCTGTGTCTTCATGGGGAAGAATTCTGACAGAGAACTGGACTGCAAAATGTCCTGGAGAAAGATGTTATTTCATGATGTGTATTGTATTATATAACACGGTCCACTGGTTACCGTTAATTTTGCCATCTGCCGACAATTTCTAAGTTATTCGATCGTCGATCCTAACTGTCAGATGAACAATAGAGGCTACTGGAGCAGAACACCACCGTCTCTTTCTCTGGTAACCCCAAATTGAGATCGCGTGCCCACCACTTGAAACATTTAACAGGAATGGATATCTCATATTGAGTATTCACAACGTGACTCGGTGGTACAGAGGTCTGAACGACTGCCGGCCGTTACGGTCTGCCGAAAAAGGGTGTGTTGCCTGACCACTCGCCAAAATATTGGTCATTGGAAATGCATTCCTGAAGCAAGAAAAATATAACGCTTTCACTTCCAAGGAAATATATTTTTATTTCATATTTATTATTATTTTTTTTTTGATCACTGGGCGATTCCCCTTATTATTTAGGAAAGTAGTAAGGAAATAGCACCTTAGAAATGAAATGATGAAGAAGTTTAGAGAATCTTATTGTCTGTGAAATACAATAGAAAAAATTAAATTGTATCTTTTTAATGGGTTTTATGCAAAGTAATAGAGAATAAATATAAGTACATGTTAAAAAGAATTTTTACAAACAGCAGTAAATAATTATTTAAAAAAAATTACTGAACAAATCTTGAAGACTGCCAAAGATCAATAAATCAATTTTTCTGCTGATGTGTGGATGTATACGGTGTCCTAGAGTAAAAATAATGGTTCATTTTTGCATTGAAAACATTTTTAGAAAATTTCATTTCAAATAATAAAACTTACAATTGTGTGATTACTATATAAAGTTGCATATTCCGAATACCAAAAAAATGTTCATGAGTTTTCCAAAAACATTTCACGTAGCAATGACGAATTCCTGAAATGCTTAGATAAATAAAATAATTCGTTCTAGAGATTTTTCCACTAGGGCTTGTGTGTGCAAGCCTTGGAATGTTCTCTCAACAAACCTAGCTTTTGTTCCTGACCCCCCCCCCCCGCGAACAGTTGCATTTCAATCTTTTAGATTATTGACGGGGCATGACTGTCAACAGAATCATTTATTTCGCATTGGACTAGCTGATTCACGGTTATGTGTTTTATGTAATAGTAGACGTCTAATGACGGCGGAACATTTGGACGAGTTTGAAAGCATTGACAAATTTTTTTTGTAGATTTCAGCGCTATTGGCAGGCAAGGAATTTAATGGCCAATGTAACTGGCATGTGACGAATAAAAATAATTCGGTGCAACTCAAAATCTTGTTTTGTATAATCCAAAATAAGAAAAATTGTAGAGCGACAGCCGCTAAATAAAATTAAAAAAAGAAATGATTGTACAATCACTCTGCAGTATAGTGCCAAAAGAACAACAATATTGATTATCAAAGCCATAACTTTATCAAAGCCAGTTTGGCTAAGAAAAAAAAAAAGCAATTGCAAGCAATTAACAATGAGCAGAATACTAAAAAAAGTTTTACAACTGAATGCTTTTTAGAAAAACTCGTTCATGGTCTAATGACATAAGCAAACAAATTTAGAAAAAGAAAACATGATATTAATTACTAAGTTGTCAGTAGACTGTGTTATTTTCTGTTCGAGCGAAAAACATCTTCTTTTATAAAGTTGAAAAACAAAATTGTGCTTATACATAAAGTTTTGTTGGCATTCTAAGAAATATAGTTGCAAAAGTCAAAGTATTGAAATATCTTCAAAGTCAAAAATCGTAATAAATTTTTAAGAAATACAGAGGTAGAAATAAAAAAAAAAGAATTTTGTATGAAATTAAATATACATAAAAGTTTGATTAATAAATTTTCTCAGGTAGTTAGAACTTATAACGATGCACTCAGCAATCGCCTACAAATCAATGAAAATAAAAAAAGAATGTTGGAGCAACTTTGTGCAAATTTCATGGGAAAAGGAATGTCCATTCAATATATTTTTAGATTATCATTGAAGATAAAAAAGTTCTTTAAATTAGTAGAAATAAAAGGCAAATTTAAAATACACCTGAATTATAAATTATCGAAAAATGCAGTGTAGAATTTAAGCAGTAGAGTAAAATTCTTAGTAAAAATAATGAATAGTTTTAATTTAAATAGATATAAGAGCTTATCATTTTAGTATTTATAAAAAAATTTAATGTATACTGTTGTATATGTGTATATAAATTTTGTAATATATAAGTAATATAGCAAATAATAAATCCATATTTGTTGCATTACATTAACAAATATTGATAATACTTGTCTTCTTATAACTGTATTACTCGTTATATATAAATTACTATATAGTATAACACACATCAAATATTTGGTTTATTTCTAAAATTTTTTCGAAAGATAATTCAATTGAGAGACAAGTTGACCCTGTGTTTCGAACTTGAAATCAGTGTTTTCTTTATTGTTAGCATAAACTATAATTTTTTGCAGTAAAAACTACCCACATGAGAAGTTGCGATCTAATTGATTTAAAATTAAATGGGAATGTTCTAAATTTTTACGCTAACAAATGAAAAAAGTCTCATTACTTATTTTTTTTTTATCAAATACAACTTTTAAGGTTAATAATACAATAGTATTTCTATACCTTAACAGTTTTTTATTGACATTATTTATGAAGAGTTTATAATAATTTATTTCAAATTTAAAATACTTTTTTAATATATATATATATATATATATATATATATATATATATATATATATATATATATATATAATTAACATTTTTTCAAGAAAATTATAAGGTATTTATTTTTACTTCCTACTTTCAATAAAAACCAAACATTTCATTACATTTATAAGCAAGCCTATTGTTTAAAAGAGATTAATGAATTATCATTGTATATTTTATTTATGAGGTTACCATTTTACTAAATGATTACAACCATGCTCCACAAAATGGAAATCTTAAAAATTTATCTTGATATTGAAAATACTAATGGCATGTTTTCAAGCTTATTTTTATGTTCGGAAGTTATAAGTTTTCTTGGTTTACTAATTTGTGACAAATAACTACAGACCAATGGCCATAAAAATTTCGTACGGGAAGCTTTATAAGTCTTATAAGGTGCTTAACCTATTTTGATGTCAGCTCTATAAGGTTTCAATACAATATTCATTTCTTACTCTTTTTAATGTTCGACAATTTAGCGTATTTAACAGTTAAGATTTTTTACGATATATGTAGGAGAATTTCATGTTTCCATCTTAATTATGCAATGAAATATTGATAGATTTATAGATAATATGTAAAATTGTATATGAAAATGTTATAAGAAATTTTTATAAGATGCAAATGAATAAGAAATATAATAAATGAAATACAGAGAAATTAATCACACAACTTTAGTTTATTTTACTGATTTTTGAATGAAATAAGTTGTGATGTGATTTTAATGTATTTAAATTTCTTTTCATGATTTAAAAAATATTTTATGGATTTTTATGATAAGTGAAGGAAAATTATATCTCGAAAGCAAAAATGAGTAACCAGTGTCTACGGTAATTTTATTTGTTTTCCTTGTCATCAATTTCAGTAGCACTGACTACAAATTATATTCAAATGTTAACAAAATAGATATTTCATTTAATCTAGAAATACATAGTTTGATATTATTTTTATTTTTTTAAAATGAATTTTCCATTTATAAAAAAAAATACTATTTTTATCAATTCAAATCATAATTCACTCTAAGGAACTATGTGGTACAAATTTCTTTATATTTTGGGTAAAATATCATTATAATAATGCAATTGTCCAAAATAATGAAAAATCCATTCAAAAAGAAATATTTTGCCCCTAATTTGGCGTGGGAGCACTTTTAGCTGTTAAAACTACTTGAATTTCTCTTGAGATAAACATATACAAGTGCTGTATGACTGTAAGCGAGATCTTCTACCATTCTCAGTAAAGAATAACTCATGCAAAAACTGAGCTGACGGTAAGAAAGACCCTGGAAGAGGATAGTGAAACTTGATTCTTTTTACGGAAACAAACCTAGTGGCTCTGTGATATGTAGGTCTGGAGAATGGACAGGCCATGGAACCTGAGTAACTTAATTCTTGTTGTATGAACCATATTTGAATACTTAGACTACGAGGAAACAAATATTATCATTTTCAAAGATAAAATCGCAAGACATATGTTTACTACGTAGAATCCACTTTTTATGCTAATAGGATGACATAGTCAATGTTAATGTCCTGTCTCTGTGAGGTGAAAAGACGTAAACAAAGTCGCACTATCTGCTGCTCTCTTAAGAATTTTGATAGGTCTCTCTTTTAGCTTTGTCTGAAATAAATTTATGTGTACAATATGATATACAATATACTTACACACACTCTCGAAACTATAAGCAGAAATGTAGAACAAAAATGGTAGTAACGTTTTCAATTTAGTACTACACTATCTCATTTGGAAGTCATTGTTATCAGGGAAGTTATTTCATTATTTTAGACAATCCTTGTAAATTGGGTTTTCTTCTTCCCAGTTATAGTATAATATTTCGTTAAATAAAACAAAGATGTTTTATTTGGGTTTCATTTCTAAATAGGAATATTAAGTAGAACGTACCAAAAGGAATATTTTTGTCATAAAATCTACGTTAGTTTTGTTGTAATAATAAGGGAAATAAAAATTTATTAAATACATTTTCATATACTTTTTGTCTTACAAAAGCAAAAACTTTGAACGAGATTATCCAATTATCTTAAAAAATATGATAAATAATTTGAAAAAGTTCTCAATAAATAATTTTATAATTTATGTCTAAAATTACTGAAGTGTAGTTTCGCATGAAAATTTTACCTGAATTATCTTAATGGAGTCATTGTTTTAATTGAGGAAAACTTTGTATAAAGAAAAATATCATCACAGAAAGTAATTTTCTTTAATGTATTTTGACAATAATTCTTATTTAACTACAAGTGCTTACTTATTATTATTTTAACCTCTACATCATAAATGTATTCCTTTATGATTCAAATTACAAAAATGATACAGGCAAATATTTTAGGTAAGTTTATTTATAGGTTACATGTTTATATTAACAGAAATAGATGAACACAATTAACATCCTCACAATTTTAAATCACGATCAGGTGACGAGGTTGACTACTAAAGCATCCTCCTCTTCTCCATATTGTCACACACAATGGAGAGCCATTAATCCATTATCTTCAATTCATACAATTATGGAACTATGGTCCTCAATTCTGATAGCTATGGTCGTTTTTGCATAAAGACACAAGTGTTTTGCATAAAGACACAAGTGTTTTGCATAAAGACACTGTTTTCTAGAAGTAAAAACGGTACAACTATTTCGGTACAACGACCCTACAAATAAATGTACTGCGAATTCTTTCTAGAATTAGTAGGTAAATTTTATCACTTTATAATAACTTAATATACACAAAGAATAATGTAATAGAAATCTACAGTTTAATGCAGATTTCAAACTAATACAAACATTTATGCCTGAGGTAGAAAGCCAACATACCAACTGTTGAATTGAAGGTCAGGACGCGTAACATTCATCTACTAATTTGAGTTCGGAGTTCATATCAGGAATTTCTTTACTTAAAGTAAAAGAAAAGACATTGCGAGAATGACAAGATTTTTTTTTTTTTTTTTGAAATACTGGAATGAAAATAAAAAGTTCAATTTGGTTGGTAATATAGAAGACTGATTAACAAATAAAAATTTTCATATACACATAACTCCAAGATGAAATAAACTGTCATTTTGAATCACATGTTTTTCATGAGTACCGATGGAGGAAACAATCTATTAAATTCAAATGAATCAGGGATATTTCATTGGCATATTTCTACCCGCTTTTATTTTGACTTATACAATGTATAATGTGTAATTCGAATTCCAAGTGTAAATAAATCACCGCTTGCCGTCTCTTCAAATGAGCATGCGGGGGTGATTCCGAGGTCCATTCTCCCGTAAATATACCGGTGATTGCGAAGGTGAACGCTAATGAGACAGCTCATCGTCACCCTTTCGCCTTCGTCGCATTATTTTTTTTCTCTGCAGTTGAAAATGGGCTTCCGCATTCTTCTATGCAATATAGATAAATATGATCGTACAATCAGAATACCATTTGGGATCATTCGAGTTCATTCTGATTTTGGTGATAGCAAAAATTCACACTTGTGTGTGATTTTTCCTTCACTCGCTTTGAATAGGTATAATTTTTGAAATATATTTTTAGCAAACATTTGAAGCTGTTAAACGAAGCAAAGCCTCTGGGTGACAATTACTTCGAGTTTGTGATTGTTTTTAAAGTTTGTTCTTTCAGATATGGTCTTTCAATAATTTGATTAAAATGGAAAATGAATATTATAAAATATAAATAAGGAAAAACTATATAAATTTATTTAGTTTAGCTGATTTAAATCATGATATATCGTCAGCTATATTTTCGACTAGCTAAATTTATTTCTAATCGATCTTTATTTTTCTAACTTTTAAAACACGCTACTTAAACTCATTATTGAATGATGTTTATTTCCCTATTTGGAATTTTCTGTCAATAATCTTATGATATTTTACATTCAATAATTTAAAATTGCATTTGTTCTGAAAAGTTAAAAATCTTATTTTTTTCAATATTTAGTGCATGGAATTTTCAATTCAATAGTGTTTTCATAATCTTTCAAAAATTTTTCTTTTAAAAAAATAAAAAAAAAAAAAAAAAAAAAAAAAAATCAAAATAGTATAGTTAATGTTGACTTTCTGTTTGTTAGTTGCTGTTGTTTGGCATAGAGTAATAAAATCTTGCATCAAGCACTTATATTTGAAATGTTTTACTAATTTCTGTATATCGTATTCATAGTACTGATGGAACTTATACGCTAAGTAAGACGAAATTCGGAAGAATATGAACTGAAAATAAGACTTAATTGTAAGGGAAATTAAAGTATGAAATCTTTGATAACATTGACCTTTTTCAGTCAGTAGTTCCAGTTTTCTAAGTTTATTACTAGCAAAAAATATTGTTAGTTTATTAAAATTTGTTCACATTATTATTACTAGTAGGATTAAAGTGAACTGCAATAGTAAATAGCTGAAGATTTGTTTTCTGTAACCTTTCTAAAATTAAACAATATGCTCGTGCTGAGTTCAAAACGCTCGAAATAAGTCGAGGTATGCGAAAAATGAAATATTGGCCATTACAAGGAACAAAAAAAAGCTGGAAGGAAATACGATGAAAAGCAGCTATTTTGAAGTTGCTCTGAACACACTTCTTCCACAGTTGGATTGAGAATGAAATGAAGCGTGTAAACGTTGATGAAAAGCTCTAACTTGTGGACTAATGCCGCTTTCTTTCTGCAAGGAATTTTTCATTCCTATACTTGAACAATGAAGTAATTAATGCGCTGTCCGTCTACTGCGCATTCACGTGAAACAAATTCCGAGCAAACAGATATTTTGTAAAAGGAAAAAATAAATCCAAAAAGTAAATACATACTATTTAGAATTGACCTGAAGCCTAAAGCTACGACTTACTTTAACGATATTATTTCGCTCTTATTTATGTTACATTGTAAAAAAAATTTGTATTTATTGGTATTAATTAAAATCCTCTATAATCTAATTATACTTTTACTTATTAGCAAAAAATCAATTTTGATTAAAATTGTTTTTCCTAAAAATTGAACCGATATTATTTCATCAATGTAAAAAAACTAATTAAATATTGTAAAGAAAACTTAAGAATAAATTTAACTGAATTGTTCTATATTATTATCATTTTATATTTATTGCCCAAAAATATGACATTTAATGCACAAAATATTTTGCATTAAAATATGAGCAAATTATAAACTCGAATGAGTAATTTTATTGATTTGACACAACTCAAATAAAAATATATTGAAATTATATATTCTATAGTTTTTTCACATCATTTATATTCTATGGAATATCATAAAACTAGAATTTAGAAACATGATTGTTATTCGACCGATTAAATCTCAAGCAGGAAGTGATTGTTTCCCTACACTATAATCTCTCTCAACTTATGTTTCCATTGTATTAATCATTACTTACAGATTTTTATAATTTTTTCCATCCTATTTTATGTTTTACATATAGCTTACAGAAATATATATATTCAGCTATTTTATAGAATCCTGACTTTTTCTGCATCGGGACCCTTGCTTCATATATTTCAACATTTATTTATTTAACTATTTATTAACAGTATTTGCAAAAAAATATTTTATCAATATAATAAATAGTAAATTAATGTAACAGTAAATAGTACAATATCGTAACAAAATTATAGAAAATTAATTCCCTTCTATTGTCTTATGCAATCAAAATAATGAGACTAAAGAAATTCGGTTATCATAAGCAAGCACATAAAAAGAAAAACCTTTATTTTAATTTCTCATTCTATTCATTTAATTTTAGCATTTGTAAACAACAGAAGTTGTATAAAACAATTACAAAAAGCAATGATTGAAAATTACCAATAGTATTCTATGTAATGAGAAAAGACGTAAAAAAAGTTGAACAAAAAACAATTTAAAATGATTTAAAGTGGAGAATTTATGAGTCAGGTAGATTTAATCATAAACTAAATTTAATTTTTACCGTAAATGTTTATAGTCATTGTTCTTACTTTAATTGAAATAAATTGAGTAAAAAATGAGCTTTATTCATTTTTCGAAAATATTTCCAATATGCTTAATTTTTTTCATTCATTATATTACTGATTAAGCATTATAAAGTTAAGAAGTTTCGAAATATATTGAAATATCATTGCCTAAATACTTTGATTATGATTTTTCGTTAACCAATTTTATAAAAGAATTGATAATTTAACTGAATCCTCAAATCCAATGAAACGAATTTGCTAAAATTCCGCAATTTAGCAATGATAATATAATTTATTAATATGATTATGAGAAGCATAATATCGAAATAACAAACATATAAGACAATGCCAAGTTTTAACAAAATTGATTAATTTATTTTATTAACTCATAAAAGACAATTTAATTTTCTTTTTGCATGCCTTTAATTATCAGTATAAAATTATTGTATCCTGTTAAATGTGCTCCGTTATTGTAAAGTAATGTAATTTTAAAATGAGCTAACAATTATATCATATATTTATTCGATTTTAGACTTAAAATTGATGTATTATTTTGTAAAAATGCTAACTAAAATGTTAGTTAATATCAATACTATAATTATCCTAATGTTAAGTTCTTTAATGTATTTTAAAAGCATTGCAAAAAAAAAAAAAAAAAAAAAGGAAAACATATCTTCGAAATATACTTATAATTATTTTAAATAAAATATATTGATTAAGATAATTTCGATGCATTAAGTATTTCATAAGCTGAAGTGTATTTTAAAGATTATTAAATAATATCACATTTTTAAAAATAAATGCAGTTTAAAAAAAAAAAAACTATGAAAAAATTTAAAAAAAGCAAAAATGTTTATTTATTTACAAATTACAAAATACTTAATTTTGACGGATAATTGTTCATGCTTAAAAAAACATGAATTATTTTCAAAATATAAAAATAATAAACCTAAAAGAAAGTAATTTAAATACCTTCAAATACTATATCAAAATGGAAATTGTGTCCCTTTTCCAATTCCAGTTGATGTGCATAATCCAAATAACAAATGAGATTTCTCATAAAAAGTATTTTTTTCAATTTAACTAAAATTTTAAAATTTAAAAAAAATTTTATTGTTTGGAAATAACGAATTTTCTTTTGAAAAATTTATAAAATCTAAAAGCGTAAAAAAAGTATATTTTAAAAATATGAACTATTTGAAAAACTGAGTCAAGTATTTCTTACTTATAACATAATATTAAAGAAAACATTTAAAGAAACATTAAAATTCTAAATTTTTCATTCAAATCTTTAAAATTTTTAAATATTATGTATTTATTACTATATTTTTACGATAGAAAAAATTATATCTTTCCTTTAGCTTTTTTCTCTAACGCTGTAATTCACCTTTAAAAACTTCCTCTTAAATTAAAAAAAAAATCTTTTTTTATTTGATTTAACAATTTTAAATATCTCTTATTAAATTTAATTTGCTTTGATTAGAATTTTGTAATCTATATTATTGTTGGAGCATAATTTTTCATCAAGAAAAAACAAGTAGTGTCAAATGCTTTTTTTTTGAAAATGGCTTTGTCATTTCACTATATAGGTTTTGTCCTATTTATTATTAGTTTTTATATTTATATTAATTTTTATTTTAAATTGATCGTAGTAATAAAAGTAAACAAGATAACATAAAATGAATTCTTGTCAAATGTCATTTAAGTATTTCACGAATAAACAAATATTCAAATAGCACATAGTAGTATATACAGCTTCTATCCTTATTCTTAACACACGAAACTATATTGAATATGATTGTGCAGAAATCAACTGAAAGCTCTCAAATCAAAAAATTAAACCGAGACATTATAACTCTGATTCAAAAGATCATTATAAATATTGATAATCAGATTTCAAATGAATAATAAATTGTCTTAATCTGTGGAAGCAAATTAAGAAAATTTTATAAGAAGATTAAAAAATGTAAACCACAGAGCATTATTTATTTTCTAAAACATTTTCATGCAAAACTTCTAAAATTGTTAATATATTCGTCAATTAATAATGATCATAAAGAACATAATATAATTAATAAAATTTAAACATACTTGTACATTTACAAGCACGTAACACAATTAATCATGGAATACCTTATTTCACCTAATAAGACATAACTTCCTAAAAGAGTCTTATTTTTATCTTTTAAAATTATCTGCTATTTAGATATTTTTAAAAATTATCTGCTATTTTATTTTAAAAAATTGAAGGTTCTTCTACAAAACTATTAATATATTATAAAATAAAAGATTAAGTTTTTCAAAATTATAATTGGTTATAACTTTGGATATTTATGTTAGAGAATTAGAAAGTCAGATTTTTAACTATTATTTTTCATACTCATAAAAGAATAAAAAACATGTTTTATTAGTAAATGTTTTATATGACGATGTCGACACGTTTCATAGAACAAATGTTTAATTTATGTGAGATTAAACTATCAGAAAAATTGAAGCTGATATTCCTAATGATAAGGAGAATCCTAGAAGGGTTCTCTTTTGTTCATTTAAAAAATAAAGATTTCTTAGTAGGAAATCATATGATAAAAGAGAGTCTACTTTTTGATTGAAATGAAAAAAATACGAGGAAGTGTAGAGTTGGAAAAGGCAGATCAAGAACGATTCAGTGAGAATCATTTCTCAATTTTTTCTAGCTGTTTCGGTTCACTAAGCTCGATATACAAAAGAAACCTCTTAAATTAACAAATGGTTGGGAATACTAGATGCTTTGGGAAAAATCGAGCAGAAAAAGCACTTTTTTTGAGAGGGAATAGATTTTACAAACGAGATTTTGCGAATAAGAAACCAGAGTAATTATGGGTACATGATTTTTATTTTTTTTTAATTAAATTTATCTGATTAGGGTGTAAAAATACAAACTTAAAGAAAATTATATTTAAAATTATGTAAATATTTATATAATATTGGTGATGTAAATGCTTATATCACCAATTTAATTGTTATGCAATTTATATCTAAATTCAGTTAGTTTAAAATATATTCCTATAAAAAAAATATATTCCTATCAAAAAAAATTTACACTTGTTTTTTAGTTTCACAATATATAGTTTTCATCATTCAAAATTTTATTTACATAATTTTTATAGTCCAAAAATAAAATCTAAAATATCTTCCAATAAAAAGGATGATAAGTTGAAATGCACACAATTATAAAATTAAATAGCTCTTTCAATGAGTGACAAAATAACTTGAATTATTTTTTATTGGTAACATTAATAAAACTACAAAAGGAGAGGAAGGAACAATGCGTAAATATTAAAATCTCACGTATTAACATGAAGAAATTGAGTAATATAAGTACTAAATTTTTGATAGTTACTCTTGATTGAAATTTATAACTTTTTTCTATCAAAACTACTTTTGATGACATTTTGGTAATTTTAAAAATGATATGAAATCTTTTCCCATAATAAAGACTTATATACATATTTATATATACATATATTTAGTAAATAAATTCACAAAAATAGAAATTTATCTAGCTGTTGATATCAAAAAATAAAAAATCAAACTATTTATCAAACATCAATACTTTAAAGTAAAATTTAAAAGAAATATAATTAGAAATATTCAACAGGTTGCATTATGTTTTCATTTTAAAATATTGATAACCCGATTAAATGAAAGGCATGTTATATTTTAAGTACCAACACAATTCAACAAAAACTAACAATTCTAAGCACATATTTTTTATCAAATCCTGATGCAAATTATCTGTTGGATAAGGAATTAAAAAGGGAAATCAATACGAAATTTCAAAACTTTTTGCAAAGATATGCTAATCTGAAAACCTATTAGCATTTTACAACATAAGGAAGGAAATAATCGATATTCTTTCAGTTGGCTAAAATAAGTGTGCTCATCTTATTAAGAAAAATCGCTACGTTTCCTTTACCTTTACATTAAAAGGAAACTTCATATTCAAAGTGAAAATGTTAATTAGAGTATACTTTAAAGGATATATATAAGAAAGAATAAAGTAGTGGCATAATTTTCCTCTTCTTTTTGATGAAAAGCAGTTAAATACTTAATGAAAATACCAAGTTTTTTAAAAAATAATTACGTAATGATGATTAGACTTCTTTTTAAAATTTCTCACAGATTCTATTAAACATATTTGGTTTAAAATTTAAAGTGCATTTCGAAGATATATTAACTAATATACTTAAATCAATCACAATATTTCTTTTTTAACTATAATTTTTTAATTTCTTCCTAATCATAACTTTAAACTAAAAAATATTTTATTTAGATTTATTTATTTAAATCAATTTATTTCGCTTTTGTATATTTTACTTTGATTTAACTTTTAGAATCCATAAAAAAATTACATTTTATAAAATATTCCTGAAAAGTTAAAAA
Organism: Latrodectus geometricus; assembly: GCA_026290005.1. Classification (NCBI taxonomy): domain Eukaryota; kingdom Metazoa; phylum Arthropoda; class Arachnida; order Araneae; family Theridiidae; genus Latrodectus; species Latrodectus geometricus. The sequence goes on from JAPDSC010035677.1 coordinate 216,289, forward strand.
TGTTGCATTCCAAATTTATTTTTGAATCAACTTTTGTTGAAAGCTGGACATCAAACTCACTGGTCACGTGATATCACAATAATACATTTAAGCAAACGTTATGTTAATTTTATGTAGTTGCATATTTCACCTCATTTTCACAAGCTGGTATTACCTTGACTTTTCAACACTTCATAGTTGGAAAGGGAAAAAATTATGCAGCCTCTAGGGATTACTTTGGAGCAACTGCATTAGTGAAAAGCATCACGTGAAATGCTCAGTAAACCCATACGGGCTTACACAAGCCAGAAAAAAACTATCGTTTTGATGGCAAGCAACAGTCAAAATATCAGACTCGTGGAATCAGATTTTGACCTTTGATCGACATTTTTCTCAGAGCAATATAAGAAATTTTTTTATTGTTAGCAAAGAAGGAAGTATTCAGTTGCAATTTCATTTTAGGTGGTCATTCCTGTCTCGGCTCATCGTATTCTTGATCATTATTATGGTTCTTTCTCACGAAGGCTTTTTTCTCTGAATCATACGGTTTTCGTAAATCATTAATTTAACTGTTTATTTATTGATCCTTTCATAATTTTTAAGGAATTCAATATAAAAATATCATCCTAGTTTAGTCAATCACATGACCAAATTTTCAAGAAATTTTATTCCAAAAGTGATTTGTTTATGAAGTCGTTTGCTCCTTATTTTATCTTATCTTTATTGCTCCTTATTTTTTCACTTCTTTCATTGCCACTAAAGTTAAATTATAAAAACTGTTTTTTTTTAATTTAAATTTACCTTAATATTAAAAGCGTTTTCTACAATTTAGTGAAAAATATTCTTCAATTCTCTAAAATTTAGTTATGTATGAAATTATTTTTCTTAAAATTATTGGATGTTTTGTATAAAAGTTCAATTTTTTATAATCATATTTTATAAAAATATTTCGCTTTATGCTATTATGACTGTATATTTTTTTCAGAATTTCTATAGTAAAACAATGAAGTATTTTTCATCTGTTTAAGTTATTTATACTTAAACAATTGATATTATTTATACTTAAGTAATTATTCAAAGGCAGTTTATGTCATAAAATTTATTAATTAATTTCTTACATAAATAAACTATTAAATTATCTTTATGCAAGTGGTTAAAATTTGAATAATACTATTGTTACAAAACCAGTTTTTAAGTAATATGTTTATTTAAATATTTCTGAGAAAATTTTAAAAATAAACAAAAGAACTGTGTCCAAGGAAAAACCACGAAATGATAAGATCAAATCATTATTATCACGTCACATCTATTGCGTATATTGTTTACTGATGTTTTATTGTCCTTGATAACTTTGTAATATGCTCCAACAATAACTTTAAAAATTACTTTTTTATAAAAGATAGCAAGGAAAAACACATTATTTTGCTTATATTAAACATCAGAACCCGAAACTTGCATATGTTTTATTTTTATTTGCTTTTATGCTGCCATTTCCCTTCGAAGTTTTTTTATATTTTTTATTTTTTCAGTTTTTTATGCAGTTTATTATTAAATCCAAATATTATAACTAATAAAGTTCTACGAAAGGATCAATTTTAAAATTTATCTCAAAACTTACTTTAATAAACTATAAATTGTATTTCGTTTCAAATAAATAAATAATTGATAGGATTTATTAGTTAACATATTTTTAAAAATAGTATTTCAACTTCGAAATTCTCTCAATTTACAATTGTCAAAATTTTGCAGAGTCGTTGCTTTTTGATTTTAGGGGATTAAAATTGTAAGGAAACTCTGTTTTAAAGAAGAAGTGTCTTTTCATCATAGCAAACATTTTGATTTAACAAATCATTGAATTCCGTCACATTGAGGAATAATATTATCAGCTTTGTTGAAAACATTTTTATATTTTAGAGTTTAGAAAAAAATTATTATTTAAAATTTTACGCATTTATATACTTGCAAAAGAATATACAACTTAATGTTATTAATTCAAGTTGTGTCGCAAAAAACTTTTTTTTTCTTAAAGAAATTTCGCAACAATTATTTGAATTAACCATTGACAAAGAAGCTTTTAAATAATAAAAATTAACACATTTTTGATAAAGTAAAAATGAAAAAGAACAATTTGTGATATATGCTTTCTTCATATTCATAACCGTGAAAACAAATTTATTAACTTAGGAAATTGTTTTTTGTTACAAAGACTAGTAGAATAAAAAGTATCTTAAAGTAAAAGAAGGTCACATAGACCTTTCATTACTTCTAAATATTTTATTTCCTTCGCTCCAACAATCATATGACACATTTTCTTTTACTTAAATCAACTCCGATAATTATTTTATATATGTCTTACAAACATCGTGAATCAAGGGATGAGCGTTTCAACACCTTCTTTTCACTTGTTTACGAACTTCCTTCTGACACAGATGTGATAAATAGATAAGCATTGGTATCACTCATAAAAACGTTCCAAAGAAGCAACAAAAGATGCCAAGATTGGAAACCTTGAAACGAATGCGTGCGGATGCAGAATTCAAAATACCGTGAAAAGGATTCTGTTTCATCTTTTGGAAAAGTTGCTGAAACATATCATTAAACGGAAACTTTCTTGTAAATCGAAGAGATTCGAAGCATCTTATTCATCAAGCAACTTTTGGTTTGCTTTATCGATCAAAATATGACCTTGAAAAAAGAATAAGAACCAAATTGATTTTTCTCTCATTGAGTAAATCTTGATTTTTCAATCTGCATGTGTTAAGTATTAGGTTAAATCTTAAACGCACTGATGAACATATCACAAAGGAACAGATGGTAAATATACGCATATGGAAGCATTTTAAGCGATATTAAAATTTATCTCATGCCTAGTAAAATGATATTCTGCTTGTGCTATTTTACTATATGAGGTTCTTAACAATATAAAAATTTGAAAAATTCATCAAAAATGAATCAACATTTATTTTAATTTCCTTATAAATGTCTTCGTTCACAAGTCAAAAAAATTTCTTAAATTCAAATTGAAATTATTAGCAAACTTATTCTTTATTCATATATTTATAAATACAAACAAATATAATAACAGATATAATTTATATCCAATATTTTCCAAAGCAACTTTAAATAAAAAAAAAACATTTAAAAGAGAAAAAGTTAAATACAATTATTAATAGGTTAAGTATAAAAATAAAATATTAAATACACAGAAAGTAGGAATAAGTAATAGTTTTGAAAATTTCTTTTATATAAATTTTATTTTATCCTTAATAATGCATAAGATATATTTTACATTAAATTGTTAATAATTTTTTATTTTAAGATAATTTTAATTAAAATTTTTTTGCCTTTTTATATTCAATGAAATAGCTGATTACTTTTTCATGCAATACTTTTATTAATCTATGATTAGTTCATATTCTTATAAATTATTAAACATAATTAAATTTATTCTTATTATAAATCATTATTATAAAATCAGTTATTATTATAAATTTTAAACTTATTCTTAAAAATCTTTAAACTGAAATTATAGTAATTAAATAAACAATTTTTTTCACATATTTAATGCAGATTACGTGCTATAAATAATGAATTTATTTCTATTAATTTTATTTTTTCATATTTTAATTATATTTTTTTAATTTCAAGAGGGCGTAATCAATAAAATAATAAAAGTTCTGTTGTTTTAGTGAAAATAAGAAAATAGAAAATTATCCCATAATAAATACCATTTTCTAAAAGTAATAATAAGTTATACTTCAAGATTGTATTCGGGGAAAAACGTTCAATTTAAATGTCGCAATTTTTTACAGTAAATAATTTTAAACATTGAAAATTTCTCCATACCATATATAATTAGCAAAAATGTGCTAACAATTGAATAAATTTTAATTTTATACTTCCAAAAGTTTATTTTATTGTCAATTAAAAAGTGTTCATTAATTTTATTTATAGCTTTTAATATATAACCACTTGAATCTGTTATATTCTTACAAATATACTTATTTAACTTATGTTAATAGGTATATAATATCTCAGATATAAATCAATTCACACTTTTAATAATTAGAGAAAATATTTTAATTTATGTTATTAACTGCTTATAATTTCTTGTAAGAGATAGTTTTGATTATTTTGCTTTGTAATAATGTACGTAAATATTTTAAAAATATAAGCAAAAAATGTAAACAAACAATGTAAGTTTGAGTTTTAATAAAGAAAATATGTAAATAAATAATAAATTCTACGAATACAATATTAAAGATTAAAATTTAGTATTGTATTTGCAATGATAAATTGTAATTCTTTTATAAATATAGTGTAGGATAGGCTTACATAGTATATAAATTCAGTTAAAATTATATACTACAATATATAATTTCAATTAAGCATGTGTTGTTCATGGGTATGTTATTGCAGTGCTATGAACGGAGGCTGTCATCTACTGAAAGATAAAATTAAAAAAAAGTTTCCTGAACATATCAGGCATTTTAAGTTCCTTAAAAACATTTGTAAATGTTTTTTATTCTTATACAATTAAATGCAAATATCTCTATGATGATATGCGCTTTACATATTAACTCTTCAAAAGTACTTTTGTCTAAAAATAAAATATATAATAAAACAGTATTCATGAAATAATATATAATAATAAAAATTTTTCTGTATGACTAAATAATTTTTACTATTGGTGTCAATATACTAGATTATGTTATTGAAGACTTCCAGAAAAAGTTATTCATGTATCTGATAAAATCATTTACAAATATTTTATTTTTAAATAAATTTGAATAATAAAACTATAAGGATTCCAAATACTGCTCGAGGATATCTACTAAATGTCGGAAATTGTTTTGACAAATTCCTTGTCCCTCATTAAATAGGATGTCATTATGCAAGCTTCTGAGAGATTCACTAAATAATTTGCCAAGAGGTACAAACAAGTAGTTGAGTTCAAACACACCTGGGAGTTGGTCGTCCTACCAGTACGCACTTGATATGGTCTACAAATAGTACCACGCCCTTACAAGGAGAAAGTCAGTGGCCCTCGAATAATCAGTCTATGTCTTTCGAAAAGAGTAGGCGAATTTAGAATGCTCGTTTCAACAGCATAAAGAAATTTGAATAAAGAATTATAAGAAAACTCCTCTTAGTTTATCAATTTTCCTTTACGATAAAACGGAAATGGATGATTGATAATTTATTGATTTTAAGTGAATTAAAATGATTATGTAGTTGTGTAAGTTAAAATAAATGATAATTGCAAAATTATTGTAATAATTCTACATGTGGACATTAATTACCTGATATATTTATGAAACTAAATACCTACTTATAATTAGTTACCTGATATATTTATGAAATTAAATACCTACTTATAATGAAATTTTATTTTGTTTTATGCTTTTTGATATGGTCTCTATTTAAATATAAAATTATCAAATTAAAAATATATATGACAATTTCCTCTAGATAAAACTTTTAAAATTTATAAGACCAATCATTCAGAATTTTGGTAGTTATAAATTATGGATTTAGATCTGTACGACTCTATATGTACTTGTATTTCATTATTTAAGCCACATTTTCAAAAAGCGGCAGAAAACAATGCCATTGAAATAGAGAGAAATAATTTATAAATTGTATTAACTGTGTATAAAATTTTTTATTTCATCGCTATCATTATCACAATTGTAAAACATATGATAAATATATTTTACAACTATGATAAGTTATATCATCTCAATAAAAGGAAATTATCTTTATTTTTCTGTTTTGATAATGTGAGTAAATGATGTAAATACTTTCTGTTGTAGATGTCATCATATCAATGTATAACTATTAAGAAATATTAATCATCGATAATTCACAAAAAATAAATAGATTTGCGTTTACTCCTACATTTAATTTATTCAAAATTTATACTTAAGAATTTATTTTTAAATTTATGAAGGGATTATGGATGACATCTCTTCAAAATGTTAAATATCTTCGTGAATCTTTAGTAGTTTGATTCGCAAAATTTATATAAGTTTGTTTTAATACACGTGAAAAGTAATTCATATTTCTTCAGAGTATTATATTTGTATACGAGTGCAACTGTTTAATAATATTTTGTTCACTTAAGCAGATTTAAAAACAGCGTGAAAATTGCTATTTTTTAATAACAGTAGGCCATGAATTATATATATGAATTTTTTTCATTTTAAGTAAATTTTATTTTACTAATTGCATGCACAGTATTTTTGGTAAAAAGAATGTATTATTTGAGTATTTTATTTTAGTATCAGTTCGTATATTTTTAAGGATCTTATTTAGTTATTAAAAGTATTTTATTTTATAAGATAATGAAAAAGAATTTTCAAAAGTATTTTTTAAACACAATATTAAAAATTTGAATTTATTTCCTTAACAACTAATTTCTTTTGCTTAACACTAATTGATTGCAAAATAATTAAGGAAAATCTATCTTTATTTAGAATCAATTTTCTTAAAATTTATTCATTGTAAGATTAAAAATACTTCTCCGAAATTTAGAAAAAAGAAATTATTATCTAAATGAATTATTAACTAAATGAAACAAATTTGAACCTAAAAATATGGTATACTTTTAGGTTTAAATTTGTTATGAAGTCTTTTCATCTTATTATTACTTGTAAGTCAAATAAAACTTGTAATTATTGCTAACTATTGAATATGAGTTTCCACCAAAACAATCTAGTTATTAGGTAACCCTCAAGAATATCAAATGTCAAGCATGATTCAACCTTTAGTCTCCTTAAATTCACCTGGTCCTCTTCAATTTCCCTTTTTAGAAACAAGTGATAGATTAATTGAGTTATTTGTGTACTTTCATGCTTTTGTAAGCAGAGAGCAAACGCGTAACTTTTTTCTTGATCATCGTGACTTAAGGTTAAATGAACGACCTCACACACGAAGCACAGTTATACTGAAAATGAATATTGCTTTTTTCTGCAGAGATTGACCTGATATGTTTTATAAAAAGCTTTCCTTTTTACATTTTTCTCAAAAGATAACTACAGGAAAAGGTTTTAAAACGTTTCCTATTTTTGTTTACCTTCAGTTTGAATTAAGCATAACTAAAACAAAGATTTTCTGAATGCAATCATTACATTTTCAATTAATTATTTATTATATAAGTACAAATTCAAGTTATAAATTCTTTTATGAAATTAAATTTTCGTGAAATAGTCTGAAGTCATTCTCAACAGCTTAGATGGAAGAAAGGAGTTCTAAATTATTTCATCGTTGTATGTAAATAATAAAAAAAAAGTCAAAATCTATTTACTATGCACTTTTTGATGCAAAATTTCCTATTTAATAATATTTTAATTCCTATTTTAAATTGTTATAAGTAGGAAAACTCATAATATGAACAGCATTTTGAGCTACCGAGTAATACATTAAAATTTTTCGCTATTATAACATCTCACTGTAAAACAATGCAATTACAAATTGTTTCTATCAATGAAAACAAATGTATCATCTGGTCGAATCTTATGAATATAATTCAACAAATCTTCTAATCTTTCTAACATAAACTTGATACCAGTGTCAAAAAGAATGATTTGTCTGCTGTTAGTTTAAAACATGCACACATGCATTAAATATAAAATTTCGGATATATTTACAGTTTTAAGCTCAATGAAAATGACTTTAAATACTGTCCTTACAACAAATTATTTCAGTATATAATTATTAATCATTTTAAAAACATATACTTTTAAAATATCCGAAAATAGTCTCTCTCTCTCTCTCTCTCTCTTTTTTTTTTTTTTTTTTTTTTTTGCATTTTTATTAAACCATTTATTTATATTTTATTAAACCATTATATTATTTTAAATCTATTTTTTAAAATTAGTTTTTGGGTGAAAAATTTATATAAGCAATTATGCATATAATACTATTGATTAATATGTACAAATGTTTCATTTAAAAGTTTTTTTTATTTTTCATTTGAAAAATATCACTTACAAATTAGTAATGAAATGTATTATATTTTGAGGAAAAAAATAGTGATAATGTTTAGGCATTTTCCAGAAATGATGATAAAGCTGATATTTTTAACAACCAAAGCAATCAGTGATATTTATTAACAGTCATTAGGCATTAACTTGGTTTTCAAATCCTAATTTATTATTTATTTATAAATAAATGAGTAAATGTTCATTAAAAAATTATGGCTATCTTGTAAACCTTTTTTGAAATTGATATTGTAATTAAAATGAAAATGAAGTCACTTTTCTTACTAATTATTCAAACAAAATTATAGAAATCATTTAAAAATTGTATTATTAATTTGATTATGTGATACATATAATTTGAAACTAATATAACGTTTCATAGGAAACAAAATATTTTCGTAATAAATTTTCCTTGCAAAAAGTGAAGAAATTTGAAAAGATTATGTAAAACTAAAATAAATGTTCTCTCCATTGAAATCTTTGAAAATAGATTGAATACATAAAATTTGACAATTCCAATTCATCTTATGAATAGGAACTTTTCTTAACCTTGTATTATTTATTGTTTGAAGAAACCTTGGAAAAAGTGATTCGACAATCTAAATAACAAATATATATGTTGAATTTGTGTAATGCAACTAAAATTTGCTTTCACAAAAAAATTGTAAACCTCTTAGCTTGCCTATTTTTCTCTTTACAAAAGGAAGTATTTCAGCTCAGTGACAGCTCGTGTTGCTTCGGTTGAACAAGTATAGGAATATTTTATAGGCTAGACGGCAGTTTGAATCCTTTGTTCAGCGAATCACATCCAGCTGTCTTTGTGAGGAAAGGTCAATTGACTTGAGGAATGATGCGTGGATTGACGGATATATCAAGGGCACACAACTACCTCTGTAAGATGTTTCGTCCTAGCTCAAATGAACAAAAGCAGAGATAGGATTTCCGAAAACAATTAACGACTAACATAAAGTTTAAAAAGTAAGTAATAAAGATTGGAAATTAGTACAGAGATATAGTGACATGAAATATTAAGTACACTATTGTGTTGATATTTAGGAAAAACTGTTAAGTTCTTAATAACAATATTCTTTTATTTGTCTTTAAACTTCTTACTTTTTACTTTGCACTCAAACAGTAAAAATTAAAAAAATTAACTTAACTGGAACCAAAATAAGTTAAAGTAGAAAAATATAGAACTATAAAAAAACACACAGAATGAAACAAAATATTTTTTAGCTAAAAATACTCATTCGTATCTCTTAAAATGGCTTCAATACAATTTTATACTTTTGATACATTTATATCAGCTTGTCATGCATTACTGCAGAATATTTCCAATGAAACGTTAAATAATGTGATCAAATAGCACTGATAAGCCATGTCTTTTAATTTAATCAAAATTGGAATAGATTTGATTTTTGTAATAGGGAGTCAAAATATTAAATAACGATAGTGGTTGCCAAGTCATCCAAAGTAGTGTAATGCCATCATCTTAAAAATAGATTTGTCATGCTTCTTTGAATATATATAATTAAATGTGTGATGTAAGCGGGAACACAAAGAATAATTTTGAAAATATTTGCATAATTTTTAACTGTTACAAATCATAAAGCCTTCCTCTTACATCATTTGCATTACGTATTTTATTTTTTTCAAAATAAAATGGTGGTAAATCTAATTTTTGTATTTCACATTATGAATATTATATTTCGGGTAATCTCTATTGCAATGTTGTTTCTTATAATAAATAGAAATAACAGTGAATCGTTTGCCACGTTTAATTAATGTACCCACTGTTTGCTTTAAGACAGCATCTGTGTTGGAGTTATTTACTACCTCAACTTTTAATAATTGTGCGACTATATAAATAATTACTTTTTAAATAATTAGAATTATTCATAAGGGAGATTATAGTATTATCAATGCCATTTATTCAAATGAGTATTTAACATTTAAATAAAAATTGGAATTCTGAGTAAATCTTTAATATGTTCCCTGATTAGTTAAATCATTGGAATATTTAATAAGCGATAATTAAAGATTACTATCTTGAATGTTACATTTTGATTTCCATATATTGACCTCCGAAAAAAAAACCTGTTATTTCGATAACAGGTAACACAAAAGATAGGTCAGCAGAAATAAAGCATAAGTAAATATTAAAAAGCATTTCCATCTTTTCTATCCGCTTAATATCGCCTCTTATAATCTTCATCTCCCTTTGTAGCAAGTCATTTGAATAATAACATGAAAAGCCGTTTGTCCTTTAATCCATTGTGCACAATGACCTGCTATTCCATGTTTATAATGAGCCAGAGATTGGAAAGTAGTTAGTGCAATTATAGATGCCTTAAACTGCCCAGGCAGTCGGACAAAAGAGATTCGTTTACAATACCATTGTAACAAGCTTTCTTGTAATGCTCGCATTCCGAATGAGTATATTGTGAGTTACGCTGACGTGAGCGATTGATAATGATTGTGGGATTTCAAAATTAATATCTATTGTAAAAAAGTATCTAGGACAAAACTTAGTTGCTCGCAGAATGCTAATATGTTTCTTTTTTTAGCCAGCTCCTGTTATTGTTGTCTAATATTGAAAAATTCATTGACTCTTGACGAATTTAACATCTAATATTATTGTGTAGAATTAAATCAAATCTGTCAGAGAACATCACTGGTTATTAAATTGAAACTAGCTTACAGAATCTTTCAATTAAGTAACAAAAATTAGTTCAATGAGATGGGTTTCATTGTTATTATTTTTTTAGAACTTGGAAGCATTCTATGAATAAGATACAGAATTTCTATGAATAAAATACATAAATTAATAAAAGGAAACATTGCTAGGAAATGTTTATCTATAATGGAAAATTATTTTCATACAATGGTTCGGTGCATCATAATTAATTTATGATGCACTGCTTTTAAGCAATTGAACGTTAGATAAAAACCAATTGATAAAAAATTGTGAATTTTATAGAATGCAACACATTGTTAGTAAAATGATGTTAACAAGTTTTTTTAACTTTTTAAATATTCAACTAACATCCCACTATTTATAAAATTTGGATTTTTTTTATATTGTATTATATTTTAATAAAAAAGTTAATGAATGTTATCATATAACAAATTTATCATATAATTAATTTAATTTTACCTTGTACTAATTTATAAATGAGTTTTATGTAAACGCATTTGCTCATTTATATAATGAAATGAAGTTAACCATATCTATATTCATGAGAAAAATGTAAACTGTAATAACAATTTGCAATTGTTTTTTCTAAAACTAAATTAATGGTATGACAGTTCATAACAGGGTTAAAGGCCTGTAGTGTCCATACCAGTTTTAATGCCCAGGGTCGTAGGGTGCGAAGCATATGTCCCGATTAGGTGGTCAGCCTAACGCGAAACCCCAGTGTTTACTACTCAAATATGCTTTCTACTCAGTTCTATCAACCCAATGAAGAGATTCAAAGTTAAAATTGTTTTTTCACAGATTATTTTAATTAAAATTAATTTAATATCCATTAAACTATAAAAAGTAATAACATTTCTTAAATATTAGGATACCAATGTTTGACATCATTAATAATTTGATTTCTTATCTTCATCCATTAAAATATCCTTGTATTACAATTATTAATGAAATCTAAATTTAAAAAAAATGTCTAGCACTGGTAAACTCACTTTCCCGTTGGGCTTATCATCATATGGTCACTATTACACAGAAGAGTTAATTCAATGGAATCTACAGTTGAAAATGGCTTAGCAGTAAAGATGAAGCCTGAGGTAGGAATCGATCTCATGAACAGCTGAACCGAATGATCAGAGTGCTAATCTATCGTCTGCTATTTTGGAATAAGGTGAAGTAATAGTTAATTTAAATTACGTGTCTAATAACAGCAAGTTTAAATTTAATATAGCATTATAATTTATCAAAAAATGTTCTTTCAAAATAGTACACCTTTTTCTACATTTTATTTTTGCTCTAATTAAAAAATTAATTACAACCATACAATCGCATTTTTAAAAACGATGTTCAATCAATTAAAATACGTAAGTAAGAAGCTATCTAACACTAGCAAGTATGAACCGAAAAATATAATGATATTTATTAAAAGATATTCCACTGTCATCGACCAGCGATTTTATTTTCACATTTGGAAAAACAATGAAATTGCTTATAAGCAGACGATTTTGAATATTTAAGAACTTTTAAAAAATATTGTGACCATAAGAATTTTTTTAATTTTCTCTAAAGCAAAAATAAACGAAAAAGGTTTGAAAAAAATGAAAATGTAATAAATGTTCGACAACCTACATAAATCTAGAGTAGGTAATGATAATTTTGAATTCAAATTGCAACACAAAGATAAGTTAGAAAGCTCATTGAAGTACCTTGATCTAACAAGCTTCCAGCAGCCGCGAATGTACAAAGCACTTGTCCAGGTGACCATTTTCATTATTTCACTGCCTACGTTCAAGGAGAGGCGAGTAATTGCCCTCACAAATCTCAACTTTCGGCAGAGCAGAGCTGGACTTATCGGCGCGACATGAAGCACCGGTTCACCTACATACACACCTACTCTTTTAGTCCCCTCGGTAAAGGAGCATAACTCATGGTTTTCACAGGGTAAAGGAGCTTTCTGAAAGGTCAGTCGCTTCAGAAAATGGAGTGGTTGAAAGAAAAGGAAATACATGCAGACGAATTTTGAAAGTTCCATCTTCGTGACGTCATAGATAGGAATAATTCTGTGGGCTTTTTTTTTATATTTAAGTTTTACTCCCCATCAGAATCCCACATCGAGATTACGAGATCCTACTCGAGATCACTCGAGAATGCGTTCTTGACATCATCAAACCAATCAAAACGCCGCTCCCTTTGTGCGGATGATGTCAGAGCTTTTCTAAGAAATTCTGCGGTATTTTGCGAATAAAATGAATTTATAATTCAAGATCTGAGGAGATAAACATGAAGAAAATGTCATTATTTATTTCATCCCTGAGAAAAATACTGTGTTTTGGATGCGGGGTGATAATGAGTAAAAAAATTCATTGTATAAAGATAAGATGTATACCAAATACTTATGAATTTGAACCTATATACTGAAATAGTCTCAAGTTATGGGAACCACATATTGCAAATTTCCTAAATCCTTTACATAAAAGCAATGTAAAGCACATATTCTTGAATTAAAAAGTTGTTGCCACAGCACACATATTTTAATAAAAACTTTCGTATTAAAGTCATTATAAAAGTTATTGTTAAATATTCTAATTGAAAGTGTCAAAATGATGTAAATAAAAAATACAAAGAATTTAAATTTAATTATCAGTATCTTAAATCAATTAATGCTTCATTAAATGAATAGTTCCCTATTTGCAATTTATGTGAAAATTATTTTCATTCGTTCACAGAACATTGCTCTAAATAAAATGTGAAGAGAAATTAATAGAAACTGTTTCTTAATAATATATACGAATGAAAAAAATATTAGAACTATAATATTTTATTAGATATATTTATTTAAACATTATTTATTTTCTCTTTATAAAATACGTCGCAGATATTAGAAAATTGTTAACTGGAGACATTTCACCCAAGTGTTGAAAAAAGTATATTCACGAAGTGTTGAAAAAATATATGAAAACTCCAGTAAAATTAATATAATGTTATATTGATGAATAATAAATGTTGAAATTTAATAACAAAGTATTAAAAATCTGAGAAAAATTTTAAGTGATTGGTCATTTTATTCTGTATATTATAAAGCATAAATCATTCCTTTTATTAAAATTGTTATTAATTGATATTAAACTTATTAATAAAGATCAATTCAAAATAAAAGCAAAATAAAATTTAAATTGAATAAAATAAATCAATGATACTGAAAAATGCTTCCATAAAGTGATGAAAAACATAAACTACCCATTAAAAATTTAAGGGAAAAATTAACAAACAGCAAATACATAAAAAAATTTTTAAAAAATTGCATAAATATAAATTGATATTTCATTGCAAATATTTTGGTCTATTTTTATAAAATTTCTAATTATTATGGACATCAGGTTTTATCCTATAAGTATATCATCCTTATCCCACTGACTGACTATTTTTCATGCAGGACAATGAGGGTCTAATGTCATTAAAACTCCAAATGGGAAACTTCACACATAAGAACACAAAAGATCATTCGCTTATGAATGCGGAAGCGTTATAATTCGCCAAAGATTCAGTCAATTAAGCCAATTGTGAGTGACTGCTTAGGGACGGTATGGTACAGAAAGATGACACGACCACACTGATAGGAAAGAACTGACTCATTGCCCAACGATGCCCTCCGCTTTTAGATCAAGTGGCAGATCCACTGAATGCTTTCGCCTGACCAAGCATTTCAAGAGCCTATGCTCTGCTGATCAACCAACACGGAAACGAGATCATTAGATGGGATGTGAAAGATTTATGTTTGACAAATGTTTACAAGATTTTGATAATTGTTAACATAGTATTACAAATTAGACACACAAAAAAGAAAAACCATTTAAAGTCCAGCACAATTGTCCTGCATCAGTTTTATCGTTTTCTTTTGAACAAGAGTTGCTGAGAAGAAACACATAATAATAAGTATTTTAAACTTAATTGAGAAATATGAATTCATTTTTTATTGTAGTTTCCGCCTTTCATTAAAGAAATTATCCCCACAAAATATTAATATAGTAAGTTGAATGAATGATTCTCAAAATGTAATATATTTTTATTTCCTTTCTTTTAATCTTTGAGTACATGCAACCATTCTTTAAGGATTCTGTGAACGCTAACTTAATTAAATCTCTTGAGATTAAAAAAATTTTTAAGAAAACAAGAAAAGTATTACATTTAATAATGTGATTCATTGTAACTATTATTTTAGCTTTGCGCTTGTATATATGACACATTTTCCACCTCTTCAGTTAGCTATTAATTGTTGAGTACCCATATACATATTAGATATTGACAGACATCCAGAAAAATGTTTAGCGCAAATTATTCGTAGTTTTGAAGCTTCTTTTTTATAAAACAGATTTTTGAAATTAATTATAGAAAATTTGTATATATATATATATATATAATAATTATAATCATTTTTCGTGCACTGAAAGCATTTTTCATTTGGCATAAAAACCAGCATTTATCACAGCTTCATGGCATTTTTAGTCATTTATTAATACTAGTCACATAGAAATATTAATATTATAATAATTTTATTTGAAATAGTTATGATAAATGTACTGGTAGTAGTTTTTGAAAAAGTCGGAAATCAACATAACGTTCAAAAATTAATATTAAAAATTTTTGATACGTTTAAAAAGGTTAGAAAAAAACATCTTTCAGATACTTGTAGTCATTATCCCTTTACTAAATTTTGTTAAACTGTGTTATGGAACTATTGTAAAAACTTATTTTGAAAGTTAAAAAAATATTTTGCAAAGGAAATTATTCTATTCAAAACATCTACTTTATTTTAAATTCGAAAATTTTCAATATCTTTTTAAATGTTATGTTAATTTCTGACTTTTACATAAACTGCTATTAGTATATTCCTCGGAAATGATTTGTATTGTTTCACAATCTTAATGAGCTTAAATCTACAAAAATATGAATTCCCATGATATTATAATTAGGATGAAATGTAAATGTTAATTTTCATCAGTTAATTGCATTATAATTTTTATTTAAGGCAAACTCTATACCATTTCAAAGAGGTAAAAAATTTTCTTATTTTTAAACAAAAATTCATTTTAAATCGCAATTTATTTCCCATTTTCTACACCAGCGATGTTATAATTGTCTGTTTCCATCTTTCCCTAGTTTCTTATTTCCAAGCGATTTTTTAAATGCTTGGCTTCTTAATTTCAAAAACTAGTTTCAAGTGCCATTTTTATGGAATAATACTTAAAAGAGGTATATAAATATTGTTATCATGAACATTGATATCGATATTATGTTAAAAAAAAAAAGGTACAAACATACATGATATTAAACTTCTAAGAAGTGAATTATGTCATTAATATTCGCAGTCAAGATATAATTTTGTTACACTTGAATCTTAATACTAAATAAAGCATCATTTGCTTAGAATTCCATAATTTTTGCCATAAAAATCTATTTTCTTTACTGTTTTGTTTAATTACTTTTTACTATTCCTATGTATTTATGCTTAATTTTAAATATGAAAATTACTTGTTCCTATCCTTATACCTTAACATGTTAGAATGTGAAAATAAGAGTTATTTCGAAACCTTTAACAACCTTTATGATTTTGTTTAAAATTTAGAGCATTTGTGAATGTAAAATTCATTAATTTACTAAATTTTTATTGAGTTTAATATGTGCCAATAGATATAAATATATCAATTGATATTCTGCAGAATATATATTGAAAGAATTTGTCTCACCAGGACTTCGTGAAAAAATAAAATCTCGTTGATTTTCTGCATAAAGGAAAGTCAGTGAAAGTACAAACGCATTTTCCATTCCTTTTTATAAGCTGATTAAGCACACATGTGTAAGTGTTTCTTAAGCTCAATCATGAGATTCAAACATCAAATTTTAAGAAATCGTGTCAATAGCCGCCATGGCGATTAACTTTTTTCTTAGAAGTGATTCCACCCCCAAGCACTCAAATCCATCGGCGCAAAACAGCGTTTCACATTAAAGCCTTAAAAAAAAATGTATGGATGAAGGGAATATTGACCGTCACACTTGTGTGGGTCTTGAAAAAAATTTTTGGCCTTTATTTAGCTATATAATCAAAAAAAATATTCGAATTTTAAATTTATTTTAACACTTGAATAATTATAAAACATGCATAGATTATTCGGTTGACGAAATTTTCAAAACTGAAGACATTTTTAGAGTTAATAATTCATTAATTTTATAATAATATGAAATTAGGACTAATTTAATCGTATTTTTAAAATAAGTAATCTGTTATCGGAAATTTTATTTAAATTTCCAAATATTTTTGATACACAGTAATGGCCAAAATTCTTGCATTGCTACTTAATTTTTTGATTAAAATTATGGTATAGATAAGAGATGGTATAAATCGAACATGGAGCCTTTCCATTCAAGGAACATGGTCACATTGCTAAACATAATATACCTTTACAAATGTTTCCTATCTTCTTGACCTAAATCAATCTGGAACCGTTTTATTTTATGTATACTTCGCTTATTAATTCTTCAAAGTCCAGACGAAAATCTAATGAAATTTGGATGTTCGATCATTTAAGTTGTACGCGTTTTGGAAAATATTTTCGTGTTTTTAATTCCCATTTTCAAAGATAATCAAACAGCTTAAAGAAAATCTTATATATCTTGTTCCTCCACATTCTTTTCTTATAATTTTCTGTTTGACTTTTATATGAATTATTTCCTCATTGACCTCAACACTGTTTGTGTCTATCAACCGTTGTTATTGTTATTTATTTGCTTACAAGAAAGTATGCCGTAGGTCAAACAGAAAGTTATTAGCTCTTCGGTGATCTCTGGCGAAGAATGAGGCTAAGGCAGTCCAAAGAGTAGAAGAAAAAAAATCTATAATTACGAAAGCTATAGCTATTCCCGTGAAATATCTTATAAATGAAACAGGTTTGGGAGCGACTAAATGGGAAGTATGACTTGTTACTCAACAGAAAGTTGTTAGAAATCGAATTGAGTTGTTGGTAATTAACAATTCATGTTTTGAGAGTAAAAACTGGACATAAATAATGCGTAAAATGCCTTATAAATATATTCAATGTGATAAGCCTTATATTCACATCACAAATGGGTTTTTAAGTATGGACGACTTGTTATTAATGTTAAAATATTTATTTATATAAACTGTTACTATTTCATAACACTTGATTATTTCGAGTATATTAAAATTTTGTGAGACTGAGATAATTCATTGAAATGAACCATGTATTAAAAGAATATTTTATATTCAACAGACGATATCATTTTCATGTTTTTTTTAGATACGAATAATATAATCCATCAGTTTATGTATTTTAAAGTAAATTACTTAAAAAACAAATTTGAATGATAGTATAGACATTTTTAATTAATAAAAATAATTAATTTAGTAGATATTTTTAATTTAATAAAAGAATTATTTAATTAAAAATG
>JAPDSC010035677.1:234811-245965 GCA_026290005.1 Latrodectus geometricus
GTGTTGTTATTAAGTGCGTGCCTTCTCTTAAATATTAAGAAAATCGGGGACTTTTAAACTGTCGTTATGGTGATTTTAGTACATTCAAATCACTAATAATATTTTCGTATTAAAAACGAAACTAATAATGATTTCTATTGCAAGGTTTCAGTTTTTAAAATAATACTTTTTAAAATATTTTGATAATTCATTTAAAATACCGTATTTATGCAAATCGTATTAAAATGATAAATTTTAATATCATTAATAATTCCTAAAAAATATCACTAAGGAACGTCGACTAAATCCGTGGTACGAATTTGATATCATTTGAGATAAAAGTAATTAGTTCCTTATACGAACTAATTACTACTAATACTGAACATTTTAAAGACTATATAATACAAATGTCGGAATTTTTCCCTTTTCCATTGAAATAAGTTTGTTTGCATATTACAAATGAAATTTATAATCCGATAATCACAGAAGTTTTGTAAATTAATAATATAAGAAAGACATAGAAAATATTCTTTCTGTAAAGTTAAAGAAAAAAAAGACATTTTTTTTTAATCTTTTCTGATTTTATTTAGTAAGCGATGATTTTAGAACAAAACTCATTTTAATGGTTCAGAAATAATGCCTATATATTTCCAAACAATTAAATTTTATTCTTTGTCTAAATTCACATACATACATTATTTTCCTTCATTCAATAACAACATAATATAACTTTATTTTCGAATGGAAATAAATATACTTTTATTTACATTATATCATCTATAATATCCTAGCATCAAAAATAATATAAATTTTGAAAAAAGATGTTAATTTATAGTAAATTTATAGTAAAAATTATTTTTTTATATTAAATATGAACATTGTGCAGTAATAATTGAAGAAAACTTATAAATTTTGAATCATAGATTTAACAAATATAATTCCCATGCTAAAAAAGAAATAGTAGGTTTACTATTATATAGCGCGATTTGAATAATTTTTTAATTAAAACTAGCATCCTAATAATGCATTTTGTTATCTAAAATGTGTATCGGTTAAATAAATTTCAAATAATTTCACATAAATAATTGAAACATTTATATGTTTTCTAGGTACAGTGACTGACTCCTTCCCAAACAATACTCCCGGATTCAGATGACGAACCCTAATTTATGTATGATGACACGGAAATAGCATCCTTCCTGGTAAGGAAGATCAGGCCAGGATCTTTATGGTAAGCAGAAAATTGGTCCGTCGACCAACCAATTCAGTAATCCGATTTTTACCTAAAGAAAAATGGAAGTCAGTGGGGCCTTCACCGTCAGTTCTGACTTACTGCAGTGCATTAACATTCAGAACAGCTGTTGCGAGCTCATGCATGACAGAAAGTTGACATATATTTGTGAAATGCCACAAAATCGTTTCATGTTTTGTCCCTCTTAGCATGTATAAACTACTATTTCAGTTTGTTTATGTACATTTTCTTTATGTGCTGGTATTATGAATGGGTGTTTCTTGCAAATTTTACTCTTTCAAATGGATTTGTAAACTGTGTTTAATGTCTGCCAAAATCTTTAACTATATAATGCGCATTTATTTTAAAATATACAGAAGTGACACGTTGCTGAATCATTATTCTAATATTAGCGTTTGAATTCGTTATGCTTATTATAAAGCTTCTTGACATTTATCTTTCCACTCGTAACAACTCATTGTATACCATGAAAAATTCGGCTATATATGATTTCACTTTTGTATCTATATTGTCTATTTTGTTTCAAAGATAAAAATCGAAAATACCCGACATGTTGCAAAATAAAGTTCAAAGTTCTGTTTCGGTTCCTTACATATCTTTCTTCTAATTTTTTAATTATAACATTGATTCAAACCACGCATAATTTATTTGTAAATAAGTAAATTAAATGGTCATTAATTGAAAGACAATTTTGAAAATTAAGAAAAGAACTAAAGTTTTATTTGAAAGTTCTTTCTATACATAATTAATGAAATACTCTAGGTTTCTAAAAAGTTTCATAACTAATCCTATAAATAATTTTATTGCCTGTACATTTAAAATTTTATTAGTAATTCTGCGATTATATATGATTAAATATTCCATTAAGAAATATTTTGTTTTATTACGCTTATATTGCTAATCATATAAAATGGAATATTGATTTATCATTGACTTATCAATGCAGAACAATGATCATTTTGAAGGCAAAAGTAACGGCATTAAAACCAAAATTTATAAATTTGTTAAAAATTACATAGCAAATTTAATTTCCTTATTATGAATTCCTCATGGAATTAAGTTTTAATCACACTACTAATGTTTACATGTAATTTATTGAACGAATAGTATCACAGATATTTTAAAGTAAAAAATATTTTTTGTGAGATTCTAATTTTTCAGATATTTTAAGAAATATTGAAATTACGTAAAAATATTATAAGCAGAAACTGATATAGGTTTTACACGTGGCCACGTTAGCCTGGTTGATATGGCTTTCATTTTCGAAAAGTACTGAGTTCAAATACCGACCCAAACGAAGATCCGTCATTTGCCCTAATGATGGCTGAGGCTCCTTAAATATGTTGTGGTCGCAGTGTACTCTGTGTAAAATTATACTTTTGGGGATCCTAGGACAAGTTTGGGGTCTTCTGCTTGGTCCTTGGTTCTAAATTATAAGCACCCACTCACTTTCGGAACCACGATGGCACCCATTGTGTAAGGCGCCGTCATTTCGTACCCGCGTTGTGCTGAACGGTGGAAATCTTATTAGTCAGGCTTTGTATAAAATAAGGTTATGAACAATACTCATTTTTAATCAAAGCTGTTCATTTTTAATTAAATCTCTGAAACAATCTTAAATTATATAAGATATTTTTTTCTCGAAGTCTTACAGAAATTGAAAAACAAATTTTAAAGGAATATAAGAATTCACCAAGTTATCTAACATATTTTGATTAAAATAAAAGTCGTGATTAAAGTAATATTAATGTGAAAACGCAAATTTATACATGATTTTAAATAAAATTTAAATGTATAAAAAATTATCCTATCATATAAAAAATAATTAAAATTAATGAATTCTCTCAGTATTATAAATTTTTGAAATCTCAATAAAAAATACTATGAACTAAAACGTTATTACAAATCTATTGTAACTAAAAAAATTATGTTTAAAATAATACTTAAAAATAATATCTTGAAAAAGCCTTTAAATTTCTTCATCCTATTTTGGTAAGTTAATCCTAAATGAACAATAAATTTCTTGAAAATAGATGGATAAGTTTATAAATATAAGCCTATAAAATAAGTTTAATTGTGTGTAAGAAAAGGAATTCTTTTTTAATTTATAATACTTCTTCATTGATTTTACCACTTAAGTAAGCAGCTTGTTTTATTTTAATTATTTTATTATTTATCATCCTGAGTGTAATTTTCCTCTTACATATTAATATAGAAATCAAAATTCCAGAACTATCTCTTATGCGGTTATTCTGACACGCACAAGAATTCATAAAATAAAACGGATCTACCCGTTCAAACATGCAAAGCGGTCCGATGCTATTCTTTTCGATTTGATTCAATTTATGCCGTTATTTTTCTGAAAAGGATTTCGTGATGGTAGATCCCACCCTGAAGCCGAAAAGAAAAATGACGTGAAGGAACGACGTGAAGAAATGCTTCACGAACAGTTTCATATCGAACAGCATGCGAAAAAGAAGAACAATGGACCAAAACAGAATGTTTTCGTGATAGTGGCGTTAGAAGAGAAAGGATCAGAATTTCTAAAGTTAGAAGAATATCCTTTTAATCCAAAAAGAAGAAGAAATCGCGTGTAGCGATTTAGAACAGTATTTTTTACACAATGTACCGCTATGTAGATGACTAGATAGAAGTCGAGCACGGGTGCGAGGGAACAATGGGGAACCTGAGATTACGCAGATGTCTGATTTCGTTATTTTTATCTTCTTAATAACTGACATCTAAGATCTTACCGTTTTATTATTTTATTTTTCTATTTCTCACTCCCTCTCCGATCCACTGCTTTTTATTCTCAATAACATTTGCTTTCTTTCTGGCGTTACTATTTCTAGCTTAGGTTCCAATGCTGGTAATTCGAATCTCCGAGAAATGCAGTTCTTTCAGTTTCTTAAATCATGCGATGCAACAGCTTACCTGGCGGAAATTGAAGACCTTTGTTGAAAAATGTATTTGATGTTTTTCCGGAACTGAATTTATTTTTAATTCTTATACTTTTATCATATACGTGACCTCACAAAGTAGGTGCGAAACTTTCTCTAGACTATATTTGTTTGGAAAATTATGAATGGGGAATCCAGCATGAAAGTTAAAAGCTGTCAACTTCCAAAAATACACAGTACATTGGAAAATCAACCCAAAATTTTATGCCTATGACCATGATTTTATTTGAAATACTTTGAATTAATTGGAATGAATATATTTCTTTTCTCTTATTTATAACTCAGATATACATTAAATAAGTTTTTTTAAAGGATATATATAAGTAAAACAGATTTTTACATTATTAAGATATTAATTATTCTCATATAATTCCCTGTATAACTAATTAAGTATATAATTTCCATAAAATGATTTTTTTTAATATTAATAGTGCAAAGCTTAAAATTTAAAAATTACCTCCAAATTACCTCCAAACCTTTTGTTATAAATATTTATACAAGATTAAAGCAGGATAATAGAACATAAATGGATTTTTTTAAAGTTTTTTAACGTTCGTGTTTAATAATTAAAAACTAGAGATTTTAAGATTTCTTTTAAATAAAAAAGTAATTTAAAATTTACTTCACTTAAAGTTTTTGAAATTCGGGTTTTAAATTTTCTAAACATAAACAATCACAGTTCTTTGAAGCAAATCGTAAATCTCTAATAACACACACAAATATATGTATGTGTGTGTTTCTTCCAATGATTCTTTCTTACTTTTAATTTAAAAATGAAGTTTCCAATAAAGTTTACACTTTTGTCGACTGTACTTCGGTAAAAATAATCTTTTGTTTAATTATTTCTGAAGAAAATCATCTTTGACCAAATAATCTGAATCAAATTTCAATAAAAAATCACAGATGGAAATTAATTATGTTGAAATATTTTTCAAATTTTTAGTAATGTATACATAGCAATCTGAATTTTACTTTATATTTAATTTTTGAAACTAAGTTAAAAAAATTCAAAATAATTAATTCATTTTGTTAAATAAATAAATGTTCCTAGCTTCAAAATAATATCTAAATCTTTATAAATATTTGCATTTCGAATAAGATGACAAAGTTATGAAATAATTATACTTCGAATAAATTCTTACTTTAGAATGAATATCAGATGCTGAATTAATGTCATTTCTTTTTGCCTTCATTTTATTTAAAATAAACAAATAAAGCTAACTATTTGGGTGAAACCAATATGAGGTTATTTTCAGAAGCTTCGAATAGTTTTCGAAAATGTCGTATTACTTTTAATTTTTCAGAAAATAGTTGATTTTATTTGTCATGTAAAATGAAGTAAGTGAATATCAATTTCATTCTAATATGTTCGTGTAAATTTTATTATTAAAATGTTCTTAATCTTACAAAATACCCAAAAGTGAATAATTAATTTTAGCAATATATAATGTATAATTTTTAAATATAAATATCTAACGAAAGTAATTACTATTAGATTTGTCAAGAGAGAAAACACTAGTTCATGTCTGCGAAATAAATCTATAAAATGGAATTACATACTTTAAGTAAGCAGATTCAGTAATTTAAAAAACGTTTTTCTTATGTTTTCTTTAAGCTAATAGCAAAAACACAAGTAATATTTGAAATTGTCAACCAATTATCAATTTTCTTGTACAACGTTTAGAAAACTAATAATTTTAATTAAACCTACTTTAGATTTTTTCGCGATTAAATAAATAAAATTAAAGAAAAGTTTAGAATAAACCGAAGATAAGGAGCTATTAGAAGAATTTTTTGGGTCTGCCTCTGACCCATCCTTATCTCACCTTGAGATGTGGGTAGTACAGGAGCTGAGCTAGCTTAAATTCCAGTTGTGAAAATTAAGTACAAGGATATCATAGTTCGAGAGCCAAAGAGTGTCCTTCACTTATAGCAATGGAAATTATTATTATTTGATGAGAAATACAAGAAAATCAGTCTAGATTGTTTCCATTTAAAATATTGATACTTGTGTGAGAAGCTAGCAAACATATGATCAGTCAAAAAAATCGTCTGTCTCATATATGTACAAAAATATAAAAAAATTATAATAACATATTAATGAAAATATAATAGTCATAAAGATATTTTAATACTGTTATCTAATTCAAGTATCTACTTACTTACTTTAGTGTCGTTAAATAGGAAGTTTGAAAAATTTATTCCATTTCTAGAAAGAAATTTCACAGTTCCACTTCAATATTTTAATCCACAAGGAAATAATCACTGAAGTTAATAATCACACAAGTTAATTTTCCATGATGAATCATTAAAAAGATTCCGATGTATGTAGATTATCGATATTTAAATTGTTCAGCATGGAAACTATAGCAGACAGCTTCCTTATTTTTTCCAAAAGTGTAAAATACTCTTTTAAGGAAATCGGTCCTAATTTTCTCATGGACATGAAATCCGCCATGGTGATTTGTTTATAACAAAAAGGAACATCCAATCAGAATTCTTGTGATCTTTTAGAATCAATAACAATAAGGCACGTTCTGTAGAAATGAAATCTTACCACAAATTTAATTATAAAAGTTCTTAATTAAATTAGGAAAAATTCCTCTTCCGCTTCAGTTAGACTACTACAATCCATGCTTGTTTTTCAGAAATCCTTTTCAATAAATCACGTGAATTAAGCGCCACACACTGGATTCCTTCGAAAAACTAACGTAGTATATAATCTTTATGTCCTGCAAGTTCTACCTTATTTGCACCTAACCACTTGTAAGCATAGATTCCTTCCTGATGAACGGTTGCTCTTTCTCTCCAGAGCCCGCCTTTCCCCGAACAGCAAGAGAAAATCGCGATCAACTACGAGTGAAATCGCAGCCTCGCACGGATCGGGAATATAGAAGCGAAGCCGTAAAACTGGTTCAGGCTTAAGAAACTGGTAGGTAAAAGGCTAAGGTAAACTCTGCGATCGTCAAAGCGAAGAGGGAATTCTTGTTTTTCCATTTTTTACCTCGGTAGGGAATATTCCGTCAGGTACTTCACTCTAGGGATATTAAAAGGGAAAAAAATAAACAATCAAACTGATCTATTCAGCAGATTACTCGGCTTTCTAAAATACTTTGCAAGGATTAAGAAGTAGAGATATTCCTATGGAATTATTTTCTATGTTCAATTGTTTAGTTTGCTTTTCCCACAAGGCTTTAAAGCACGAAAAACAGCAGCTTTTTCAAAAGCAAAAAAAAAAAAACACAAATAATATTATTTCTGAAGAATTTACTGAATAAAAATAAAATGAATATTATAAATATATCCTCTGAGATTAAAATAATATTTAAAACTAATAATTACGTTACCATTTGTTAATCTTAACATCGTCTAAGAATAAATTAAACACGTTTGTTATGATTTTTATTAAGAACAACGAGTTAAATGGTAAATAAACAATGTTAAAAAAAAGAAAAGAAAAAAAAAACCCTAATTTTAAGGATAGATATGAGTAGTGAAAATCAATAGCTGTCATTTATTTAAAAATAATTACTAGATTTTGATTGATAAAAAGTTAAATGTATCATTAGTTATCGTTTATTTTTTTAACTTAAATACGCTGTTTGTATTAAAAAATGTTTTACAGCAATCTTAAGCTCCACTTGACTACCCACTACAAGGTATCAAAATTTCATAAAATATAAATTATAGTATATTTTGTGATATATACTCATAGTAAAATATTTTTCGCTTATTTATATAATTCTTAAAATGATTTTTTCGAAAGCGTTTGTGAGTGTTAAATTATTGGATTATTAAACTCCCCTTAATATTTAAGTTTTTATCGTTAACAGAGTTCCAATTTCTTAATATTATAATAGCCTAATATGAAGAACAAAATTCAGATTTATGTCATCATGTCTTCAATTGTTTCAATAAATTTTTAATAATTTTCCACTAACAATTCACTAAAAAAATCATATTTGGTACTGATTTATGGTTGAAAACAATGATAGAATTGAATAAAAGAATCAAACTCTCTTACTAAAATTAAGTTAATCTTTGAAACACGGTGAAGTACTGTGCTGAGCTACATATAACATCTTTTACTATTTATAATTAAATATAACAACTTGTTTATTTTCTGATTTTATATAACCAATGTTTAAGTAAAATATTATGAGGTAACTCGAAAATATCTAAACACAATTATATCAACCATAAATATACAACATATAAGTTTCAAAATTTTCTTATACGTAATTGTGGTGGATTCATTTATTTATTTTATCACTCATTTATTTACTCTTTCACTAATTAAAATTTTTATATGATTATTAATGTTAATTATAGTAAAGAAAGAATAATTGTAAATTGATAGTAAAAAAATGAAATTACAAATTATTACTTATTTAAACTGTTTAATAAATAACAAATATATATATATATATATATATATATATATATATATATATATATATATATATATATTACTTAGTAAATCATATAAATTAGTAAATTTTTATAAATTAAAATATTTAGAAACAGTAATGCATCTCATAATATATATGAATATTATTATTCATTTACTTATTATAATGAAAAGGTATATTTTGTATAGAAAAAAGATGCTTTATATATATATCATAACCATGTTATAAAATTAAATCATGGATCTATTAATAATATTTTTTATCCTTGTTCTAATGCTAAAGTATTTTTTTGAATTATATCCGTATACAACGCTTACTTGATATTTTTATTTAAGTAAAGCGAAGGCATTTTTATTTGAATT
This sequence comes from Latrodectus geometricus, assembly GCA_026290005.1. Classification (NCBI taxonomy): domain Eukaryota; kingdom Metazoa; phylum Arthropoda; class Arachnida; order Araneae; family Theridiidae; genus Latrodectus; species Latrodectus geometricus. The sequence continues at coordinate 243,777 of JAPDSC010035677.1, forward strand.
GTATAAAGTTGTTATTTTCCAACTATGAAAAAAAGAACCGTCCCTTGGAGAATTTAAATAGAGTCTTATTATAAAGATCTTTGAATGAGTTAGAGAACTTTATATTTTTCCGGCCTTAAAACTAATGTAAAACTTATCTCCCAATGCTTGAATGAACTTCTAACTAAATAAATTATTAATTTGCTAAATCTATTAAAATTTTACACATTAAGCCATTCCAAAGGAAGAATATTCTAAATTGTATACACATCCTTAAATGTCATTTTTTAAAAGAGATGATTCTAAGAAAAATTGATAGTTTGACGAACGTAACGTTTTAAAAATTCTCCTCAAAATTTAATTGATGCTGGAAGCAATTATCTTTAAAAGTCCTATGATTCTGTAAATATTATTTTAAAACCAATTACGCATAATCTGAAATTTCAAACACTTCAGATTATGTGTTATACTTATATAAATATATACATATTTATGTAAAAACTATATCCATGCAGTTAGTAAACTTAAATCTTCATGATCTGTTTATATAAATAAATTAAAGTCCTATAAGATACTTTTGTTTCAAAAAATAAATAAAATAAAACTAACCTTATTATAAAGGTTTATTTATTTCCGTATTATTTACTTTACTATGATATTCCTAATTTTTTATCTTAAAAAAGAAAATTAATAATTTACTTTCAAATTTAAGGAATTTGTAGTTTTTAAAACTCTCTTTAGTAGGTATTTTTATAAATACAAAATAAGAATTTTAGAATCACATTCTAATGTGTAAACCAGCGCATTATTTAATGGACAAAAGTTATTTTCTTCCTTGCATATAAAATTAATTTTTTTCTTGCAATAAAGTTGTAAGTTTACAAAAACAAAGCATGCGCATAAGTGGTCACTATTTATTTCTATGTGCAAAAGATAAACCCGATAGTTAGATTACAGATATTTCCATACATTTAAAATTAATTTTTTGTTAAATAATTGTAATAAATTGCTTTTAAAAATGTATACATGCACAAAAAGACATTCATTAAAGAAAAAAATAAAATATCTCGTTACATATTACAGCTGGATTTAATAAGATGAAAAAAATTTTCAAATGAAATTAATTTTTATAAAACAATAATTAAAAGAGACAAAAAATACTTAATATTCGCTTTTTAAAATTATTTCAACTCTTTGAAAAAGAGGTATTTGATATTCATATTATAAAGAAGTTTTAAACTGTACAACCAAAATATTTATGCTGTTTGATATCGAATTTGACAGAAATTATACACTACAAAATTTTGCTAGCTGTAAAATGAGCATTATAAAGCCTCATGGAAAATAAATAATGAATACATTCGAGATAAAATTAATCATTCAAAAATCATTCCAATTGAATTTTATTCATTTTTATTGATAAAAAAATATCGTATCATTTATTATGCATAAATTTTCCTAATTTATGTACCTAATGAATATTCGAAATATTAATTTATTTTTTATCATTTGTTTTAATTTAATTGACTTTAAAAATTAATAATTAGTTAGTTTACTTATAAGGCAAATTAATTCAATTAGTTTAATTTGTAAAACTCATCAACTAAAAACTTATTTGGTTGGGAAGAAAAATTAAGTACTTAAACTTAAATGATATGCATTCTCCAAAATAAAAAACAAATGATTAAATGAACACATACCGACATTCGTATTTAAAAACAAATTACTTAAGTGTGATAAAGGTAAAAGAATCAATTCTTACTGGTATCAAATCCAAGTAATCAACGCCAAATTTGGAATGAAATGATTGCAAAATAAAACTAGATTACGCCCACCTTACGTGAAACAGAAGAACGAGTTGACGCCAGATTTTTAGAATTTGTCCCGAAGCAAGTTTTACTCAAAAAAATAATTTTAATTTATCTAGAGGACGTTTAACCTTTTAAGTTTGATTTTAATTTCATTGCATATGTATATTAACAAAATTCAGTATGAGACTATATATTATATTTTTGTATACTTTCAATAATTAATAATTTCATTCATTGAAAATAACGTAGCCATCAATGAATATTTCAAGAAATTTGTTTATTGCTTACGTTTGTTAAATAATGACTATAAATTCACATTTTTTATTATATATTTATTATTAATTATTAAAAGAGGTTTTATTTCAATCAAAAACTTTGAAGTTATCAATTAAAGATGAA
>JAPDSC010035677.1:246365-266388 GCA_026290005.1 Latrodectus geometricus
AAAAAAAAATGCCTTTAATTTTAGATGCACTTTTTACAGCATCCTAATTTTAAAATTATTAGAATTCAAATGTTATCTCTGTCTTTCATAATAATGGTGTAATAAATGTATATATTTATCAATAATGCTAAGTATTATAAAATTTTTAATAATATAAAATGCATTATTTATTTATTCATATGTATAAAATTGCTGTAATGAATAAAAAATACTAGTATAAAAAATGATTAAATATATTGATCTATAAAGATGAATCATTAATTCTATTAGATAAAAAATGTTAGAAATAATAGTTTTCTAAAATAACTGTTTTCTTCTAAAATTCCTATATAATATTAATTGAAATGCATTCAATTTTTGTTTTACTAAAATTTATGTATTTACATATTTTGATATTTTTAAAGTAATTTTCGAAAAGTACTGAACTGAGTAAATTTTCAAGTTTTTAACAAAATAAAAATTTCAAGTAAGTTGTAATTACGTGTGGATATTTTAATATTTTAAAAATTTTCGATTATATTTTTTTATTAAGAGTATTAATAACTGAACTAGCATCATTGATTAAGAAGAAAATTCTGAAAAATTATTCGTAATTCCAATAAATAATTATTCAACGGAAATGTTCTTTTCCAAGCCTCTTGAAAAGCAACAAAGCGAGAATTTTGATGTGTAAACATATTTGAAATTATACTGAATTTTGTCTGTTCCAAATAGTCATGCAAAACTAATTTATAATTGTTTATAATACATAATAAACTATTTAATTTTTAAAGTATGAAAACAAATTTAAATATTTTAAAATAATTACTTCTAAGTATCAGATCATGTTTACTGTTGAGTAGAGCACGTAAAATATCGAAAATATCAAAACTTAGTAAAAATTATCGTAAAACTAATTCTTTTATAAAATATTTTCAATCAAATTGCAAATTAAATAAATGAAAAAGTCATATCAAACAAGAACTGATAGCAAGGTTTCCCATGCCTAAAAGGTAGACGCATATTCTTTGAAATGAAAGATACAGATTCAAACCCTATCATTATTAAATAATAGGAATTAATATTATTGCATTTGTATATTCATTGTAATGACTGCTTTTAAGTTTTTCATGTTTACTCTCTAATAACATTTGAATATAATCCTACCAATTTATACGTATCTAAGGTATATCTATAATAAGCGAATATAAAAAGGATATTATAGGTTTTGATTTTTATGTTGAATAACATACGATGTCAAAGCAAATGATAATAAAAAAATAAGGATTGAAAACAATTTATATTCGTGTTACAATTTTATTTTTAGAAATGAATTGCAGAGGCAGTTGTTTAATTCACTATTGTAACAGATTAAAACGTGAATAGTTTTTAATAATCAGCTAGTTTATTTAAATACAATATTTACAATAGATTTTCTTCGACATTGACTGTCACGTGCAGTGATTGCCTCAATTATGGTGCTTAGTTTTTAAATTTCATAGATTTATAGAGAAGAGTTTAAACATTATATAGTAACATACAGTTATATTTTTATATCAAAATATCAATCGATTATTAATATTTTATTGAAGTTAAATGATTGAAATTTATTCCCAACAACTTTGTTATTGCTCAAGATAGTTAATCACAATATATATTTTGTTCAAAAATCATTGATATTGGAATATAATAATGTCTTTATTTATCGTATTAATGCTAATTTAATGTGTATTATTTTAAGTAATAATTAATTAATTAAATGATAGTTAGTAATGTTAATTAGTAATGTGAGACACACACATATATATTATGCCCCATGAGTTGGTAAAAATATGGTTAAAGGGATATTTTTAAGCAGATTTTTGCCTACTCATGGAACATATTCAAATCTTTCATGAATAAATTTGGATCCATCATTCAAATCTTTGATAAATAAAAAAAATTATAACACAAAAATGCAATAAAAAATAAAAAAACCATTTTTCTGATTACAAATTCACTCTTGAAATTATAATTTCAGACTAAATTTTTCTTATAAAGACTTTTGTTTAAAAAAAATGTTTAAAATTCAAACATTGAAAATATTTTTCCAAGTTTTGAATAACTGTTTATTAAAAATAGAATATTTTTATTGAGTTTAAAATATTGAAAACAAATGAGATTTATCTTCTAAGCCAAAAACATGAACTCATAATGATATGATTGTGATGAATGTTTTATTATTTAAAAAGAAATTGTGTTCTACTTTGAAAATAACATTAAGACAAAAAGAGAAATCAGAAAATACCAAGTACAATCGTTTGTTCTTATATAGAATGAAGAAAATATAATAAAACTAGAAATGCCTGAAACTATATTTAAATAACCACGCAAATTGTTTGAATAAGAGATTTGATTTTTCTTGCTAGTAATAAAACACTCTAACATTAATATGTTAAAAACATTAAATTTATAAGACGTTGAGATTTGATGAAATGCATTTGCGAATAACGGGATCAATAAAAATATTTATAAAATTATAATTTTTTCTAAAACTATTAAGTGCATCAATGTAGCAGAAAACTCTTCTTATTCATAATAATTCATTGAGACATCATAATGATGTTGAATGTATTCTTTATAATAATAAATTTCCACAGGGCATGCAATTTTTTCTTATGTAGCAAAAAATGGGGCAAACCTGACATTATCCAAGAACTTAGATTAATGCAGTTTTAAAAGAAGTGCTTTTAAAAAATCATCAAGCGTAATTTGTTATGCAATATATTTAAATAAGTTTAAGAGTAAACGAAGGAAATGATATTTCAAATTCACAAACATTGGAACATCAATGATAGATCATTGATGCTGTGATGATGTTGATGCTGTATTGAAAATATAATTACATGTTGCTATTTAGAAACCATCTTCGAATATCCCTGGGGTGATTCTAGGAGAAAACCTTACATTATAAATCTATGAAATATCAAAAGTAAATAGTACTATGACTGGACGCAAATGATAATTAATAGAGAATAAAATCTGTTTACAACAGATTTATTCTATAATAACTATCATCTGCAAGTAGTAAACACTTTAATATAATTTTTTTATACTTAATTAACTTAAGAACTTATGAGGCAAAATTTAATGTGTTTTTTCAAAATATCACAACCAACAAGTCGTAAGAAAAATATTTTATAAACTATGGTAGCAAGAATAACAGCTGAAAAATTCTCAATTTGATTAAAAAAGTTCAAGAAAAACTGAAATAAGTAAGTACTGACGATTTTAATCAAACTTTTTAAGACAGTATAAACTTTATACCATGGTTCACGTTATGACAAAATTGTGGTAGTATTTCGTTAATTTTTAAAAGAATTTTCTTTATTTCACTCTTCCTTTCTCTCTCCCTAAGATATTAATATAATAATATTTCTTAGTATAAAATCATTAAAATGTATTATTCTTAGTGAAAGAAGGAGAAGGAAGTTTATTACATCATTTCATAAAAAAATCTGCAGGACTAAATTTCATAAATAAAATACACATCATGTAATTCAGATACAAATACTAAAAATGACCATAAACAAATATAGAAAACATATCAAATTAAAAACAAATGCGTTTTTATACTTATATTTACATTATAAAATATTAATATTTCCCCATAATTTGTATTATAAATACTAAGATGTTTAATTTGATATAGTGTTGCTATCTTTATTTTATGCTATTAGTTTGGGTTTAGATATACATCGAAAGATTAACACATTTTAAATAAAAATAAGAATTTTCTTAAAGCATATACTTTTGACGAATCAATTTCATAAAAAATTCTCTAATTTCTTAAGCTTTTAGGTTTTTAAAAAAATTTAATGAAAAAATAAAGAATAAAAATTACAGAAAACGGAAGAAAAGAATTCAATTTTTCAAAAGCTTGATTATCGTAGTAAAATTAATAGCTAAATTTAAAAATATGTCTCAGAAATTTATTTTATTAGAAAGCATATAATTTTTCGGTACTAAAATTGAAGCACTTTTTGGGGAAACTCCTGTTTCTATCCCTGTTTTTAAGTTTATTACCAGATGATAGGAAAACAAGCAGCTGATTTTGTCCACAATGATTCAACTATACAAGTATATTTAAATTGAATAAAATGTTTACCTTTTAAAACATAATACTTGTCTTCAATTTAACATAGTAGTAATATCAATAAATCATCTCTACTTCCTATTCATAAAATCAACATTCATAAAATTCATGTAAGTAAAATTGCACTTTTAAATAAAATATTAGAAGCATATACATTTCATTTATATATAATCAACCTTCTTACTTATAGTATTGTTTAAAAAAACATTAATTTTTGCTTAGAAAAGTCTTGTAAAATGAAAAGACTTCGCTGCTTTTCCATCTTTATCAAGTAAAAACTTGGGAAAGATGGAAAAGAGGCTAAAAGAAGCAAATAATTAGTTTAATGAAGTTAAATAAATGAATAACTTAATTTCTTAATATGCTAGTAGAAACCCTCTAATTCGACTTTATATCAAAATATTTATCTTAAAATGTCAAAAATTAACCAGAGAAATATTTAAATTCAATAATAAGGCCAACTTTACAGTAGTGTACTATAGACTTTTAGCACAATAAGTTACGATAAAAAAAATATATTGAAGCTATATCTTTTAAAATCTTTTGCAAAGTACTTGAAGTTATTTTATTTTTCTCTTTTCCTATAGAAAAGTAAATGATAAAATGCATTTCTAAAATTATACCTAACTTACACTCTTTCAATCAATACATACGTATAATTAACCCATCATTTTATTAGATGATAAAATATTTTTAAGTATGAAACTAATTTTGAAATCAAAATTTAGCATATTATAACTTTAAATTATGGAAAGTATTTATAGATAATTACCACTTCCTTTAAAACAATTTTTCAAAAGTCCAATAAATTTTAGGGATTATTTTACCAGATATATCCTATAAAAGATATTAAGGACTGATATAAGAGGTGATCAAATGAAAAGGTACGAAACGAATAAAAACGTAACAGTTAAATATCTGCATATTCCGTAGGGAATCATCTCGTATTGTGATTGAAGTTTCTAACTAGAATCGGATCATGCCCGGACACCCGCATGCCCATGAGAAAGCAGGAGCTCTTATCAAAAGTGGCATCTAAATGATGTGGCAGTCCGTATGACGATAGGATTCCTCGAGCACAGAAAAACCATAAACTCCGATGTGTACTGTGAGACACTCAGACCCCTACGCAGTTCAATCAAAAACAAAAGACGGAACTTGAACTGTTCAAGCTCAAGTGAGAGACATTGGACCATCCACATCACGGACCGGACATGTCGCCCTGTGATTTCCATGTCTTTGGACCTCCGAAGAAACACATGAAAGGGAAGCACTTCAACTCAGACGACGTACTCAAGGACGCTGTGAAGGATTGGGTCTCGTCATGGCCACAGGAATTCTAAAAATAAGGAATACTGGGGATTGTTCATAAGTGGGCTCGTTATGCTCAAGCCTATGGTGTATATTTTGAATAAAGTCTACATTTGTAACCACCGTGTAGTTTCTTACCTTTCCATTTGAACACCCCTTATAATTTATACTGTAGATTTATATAAACTTTAAACATTCAGCAATATTAACCACTTTAATAAAGGATTGCAGTAATAGTGCATAAATAAAGAGTAAGTACGTTAATCATATTGAAAAATTCAAATTTTTGAAAGTGCTGTCTGCAAATAAAAATAAAATATTACATAATAAAATAAAAGTATCAGTCAAAGAGTCGCATGAAAATGTAACAGATTATTAAAAATATGATAAATAAATATGAAGAAAACTTAAAATACTAAGTTGCAAAACTATCTGATAGTTATTTTCCTTGTTGTTAATAAGTTTAGGTATGCTAAAAATGTCTAAAGTCAAATATTCTAAAAATAGTTAAATAACATGTTTTTTCTTTATAAACATGATAGGATAGCATACATAATTAATTGTTTTAAAAGTATAAGCCTTTTAAAACAGCACATTATTGTACGCAAACATTGAATTTGAAATTAATAAAAAAGAGATTGTTAGTATTGGATAATTTATTTTAATACATATATCTTCTGAAGATTAAAACAAACAAAAATATATGTTAGAATCTACAAATTTCATGCATATTTATATTTTATTTGAAAGCATTTTTTAAATAACTCATTATCCTTGGAACTGAAACTGGAAGAGTTTATCCAACCTCATTGAGTTTATCCAATTACCTTGAATTTTACTAATTCATCATTCCTTTCAAATTTCTAGGGTAATGATGTATTTAAAAAGCTAAAAATCAATATTGAGAAAATTGAAATGAAATTCACTTTTAAATTTATGCGTCAAGGGAAATTTTTAACTCGTGAAGTATAAAAATGTTAAATGTTCAGCATATCATTGTATTTTAAAGCTGAAATGAATAGCGTGTAAATATAAAAGCATACAAAAGTATCAAAGTAGAATATCCATGATTTCATATTATTTTACTAGTAATGGATTTTATTAAAATATTGTGTGATTATAAACATTTCACAGGTACTAATAAATTTGATTTTTGAAAAATTGAAATAGAAAAAATATATACTTATAACGATAAATAATTGCTTAAAAATAAATCAAACTTAATTTAATAAGACAACTTAATTTTCCACTTATTTATTTCAATATTAAGATATCTATTAAATGACTATATTTTACAATTAATTTATGTCTAAAAACTTTAAGCATGATTTAACTTTATCATGTTATTTAATAATTTCCTGACAAAACTTTACTCTACATTTCAACCGTCATTTCAATTAAAATGCCTTTATTTACTTTTTCGTAGAGTATATGGGACTCCACGCCACAGCTTAGAAATATCGCAATTAGAAACGATGGTTTTCATGACGTCATCTACTAATTTGTCTAGGCTTATGATGATTATGCAGAAAAAACATGCACATTGTAATTAATATATTTGATGAAGATTTATCACTTGTTCTCTAATTCTACGATGTCGTCTGTTTTCCCTCATTTCAAACCAGTTTTTTCTTAATTGACCAGTGAAAAATTGCCTATTATTCTTATCTTTAATGAATGCATCAATTTAATATTCACTATGCAACAGTATATTAAAAAATTTATTCTAAATTAATTTATATTGAGAATGGATTTTAATTTACAAAATACCAATGTTTAACGTGATTCAAAAGTAAGTAAGAAAATAAATAAATTTTCAGAGGAAATATAGAATTCAATATACTTATCTAAGATTCGTTTCTCATGAATTATTGTGATAAATTGAATTTGTGTGGTTTTTTAATCATCCAAACAATTCGTAAACTTACATGTTGCAGTGATTATTGTAAAATCTTTCATTCAAATAGTTTCATAACAATATTAATAGTTTTCGAAATTACATTTGATTCTTTTTGAAATAATTTTAGATTAATATTCAGCTCACGTAAAGTTTTACAACTGTATTCTTAGTTAACCGTTATGCAGTTTTTTTTAATTTTTCAGACAATTAAGTTGAATTAAATCACAATAATCCATATTTCTATTTATAAATATTTTTCATTTATTTAAGCTCAAAATTATTTATGAGAAGGAAATATATTGAAATATTTTAATTACAATGATCCTAAATATATTTTATAGATTTTACATTTTTAATTCAACATAATTAAGAAAAGTTTGTGCTTTATGATGCCTGAATACATCAACTGTTTACATAATGATTGTGATAAATATATTACATTTTTATTGAAAGATGAAAATATATTTATTAATTACGAAGTTGTTTCCTTGTGTAATACTTGCTAACATTTTTATTTCTATAAAAATAATTTTAAAATTAGTTGTTTCATTAATATAAATTAACTGATATCTGGTTTTGAAAAGCTCTTAATAGAGGATCACTAAAATTTATACATTAAGGCATTCATCAAACTAATAGATTACTTTCCTAGTGATTTATGAATTTGTAAATACGCCATTCGAATATATATCAACATAAATTTTTTTAAATTATCAAATGGCTCTGAAATGTTTCGTTTGAAGCGAAATAATGTTGGTTATTTAACTAATTCATTAAATGGCTTTTATTGCATTGGCACAAAAATATTTTAGAATTCAATAAATCAGTTAATTTTAAGTTAAAAGTATAAATTAATAATTTAAACATTAAGGAAATTTGAGATAATTTAGAACAGGAGCTTTTAATCTCTAATTAATGCGTGATGCAATTTACATATTAATTACTCTGATTTTAACTTTTAATTAATTTTTTTTTCAACTTTTCGTAGATGTGTTTAAGTATTAAAATTTAATTTATAAACCTGAATTTTAAGTTTAAATATAAAAAAAGAAAATATTGCTATATTTAATTTCATTGTCGTCTGGGAAAAAATGTAGAATAAAAAGAATAATTTAAATTAAGAAATATCAATAGAACTGACTCTTCATGGAATGCATCACTGAAAAACTATTTTTCTCCCATTATGAAATAACAAGGGTATGGGAATAAAATTAAATCTCTCTGTCCTTATTCCTTTTTTTTTCCCCTCAAACGGTCAAGTATTATCTTAAAGACAAACTTTCCGTGCTATTTGGAATAAATTTTCTATTTCAACAGCATAAATTAGAACAAGAGAGTCTTCTCTTACGAAAGTGAACTAATTGCACTGAAGGTGTGAAGGAAGAGGAATTTCTTCTCCTGTGACACTTTCGAAAGTTGTCTATAGATCATTGACTGCCAACTTTTTTTTATCAAAGAATAAAATAAAATGTTCCAATATAGTATATAAAAATTAGAAATAGCAAATAAATTATAATGATTTCGAAATTATCATTCAAAATTTTCAATGAATATAACATCATATAAGATAATCCATTTATTATTTTATATAATCAAATAATTTTTATATAATCTGTTAATTATATGATCCATTAATTAGATTTGACAGAAATTTAAACTTTTAGAAAGCAATGTCTATTTTAAAGTGAATTCCCATTGTAGTTGTAATAAAGAGCATTACTTACATATTTGACAGTGAGCATAATTATTGATTCAAATCTTCTTAGATTCTTTGAATTGGTAAATAAATCTTATAATTTATATACATTATTTAAACAAAAATATAAATTTTAAGAAAACTAAAATAAATATTTACGAAATAAAATCAAAATTATTTTACTACTTTACTTTCTAATTGTGAGATTGTTATATGATAATCAGTTACAAGGTTTCTCGAGGTAATGAAAAAAAATTGTTCTTTAATTAAATTATCAAACAAATAATGTTCTATAATTTATTGAATATTTTTTTATAATAGATAAAGGATTTTTGTAAAATTATGTGTCATAAAGAAAATATATTTTACAATGATGCAAATTTTTTTTTAATTACTTATTTTAAAAAGCAATTATTTTAGAAATTGTCGTGTATATACTCCGATATAATTTTTCCCCTCGAATCAAATTGAAGTATTTTACAAACATATAAAATGTCTGCTTTCTGTTAATCATTATTTTTACAACTCGCTATCTATGAAGCATTCCCACTTACTTATGCTTTACATTTTACTATTTAAATAGACTCATTAATAGACAGTCAAATAGTCATTGACATTTCATTAGACTATTTGACTGTCTACTACATGGAGTCAAAAGAGAGAGAGAGAGAATATTTCTTCTTATGAATAATAAATGAAATTTCGAAAATTACTTAAAGTAATCTTCCTGAAGGGTTGGTTTTATCTTTAAGATTCAATGTAATAGAAATTGAGCATGAAAGTGTTTACATGATAATTTTGGGAAAAAAGCACAAATTATACCAGATTTGACGTAAAATGGCGCGATGTGAGGCACAATTGATAATACAATGTGAAATGACTGAATATAATGTGATAATGTGAATAGTTTTTCTTCAGTATATATATATATATATATATATATATATATATATATATATATATATTCTCTGAGGAGATTAAGTTAGATTGATCTAAATAGAATGAACGATACAGTGCATATTATTTCATTTACAACACTGATAGCCACTGAAAATTTCAGTACATTAATTTTTGCTTTGCCTCACACTTTAAAGCAACTTAGAGTTTCACCATTCGCTTCAAATCACTGCCAAAGAAACGTTTTTTAAAATGTGTTATTATTCGAAGTTAGTAAGTGGAAACTGAAAGGAACAAATATTATATACTCAGGAAATTATTGAAATTTATTCCTTCAATGTGACAGAAAATTTAAATTTATTATAAGAATTAAATGATTATGTAGATGTTATTCATAACTATGATATTATTATAAAATGATTTATTAGTTGTGCTTACTAAAGCTAAATATTTTATCTCAATCAAAACTATTTTCTTTGAATGCCACATCATGTCTTCTTCAATGCATTTATATAAATGAATCGAATTATTCAACAATTTAATTGTTTTCAATTCATTTAAGAATTTTAGGAATATAACTTCGTCAATCCACTTTCGTATCATCCTATATTGCTTATAATTGTTAAAATAATACATCAAAAATTTTTTTTATGTTAATATATTTATTTATGCTAATATAATTATGCATTTAGAGAGCTGATATTATCATTTAGAAAGTTGATATTATGAAGATTTTTTTAATCATTATGAAATAAATTCATTTCTCTAAAACATTATTGATATTCATAAAGTAACTAAAATTTCACTGTAACTATCTTATTTGAAAATATTTTCTGACATTGTAAAATAAGCATGGAAATGAAATCTTTTAAATAACTAAACCTCTATTTACAGATAATGGAGCAAAAATGATTTATGAAGTATGTTACGTCAATTAAAGGGTCACTTACATAATTTAAAAAATATTAAAGAATACCATGTTAAAATAATATTATAATATATAATTTTACTCTTTAAAAACAATAATTAAAGTATTTAAGGTATATTTTTCTCATTTTACTAATCACTTAATAGAATCAGACATAAACAACCACTTGTTTTGAAATATGAATAATATTGTAATAAAGGTGAAATTGTAATCAGGGCAGTTATTATATTCGTGTTTTTTATTATATGGAGTTAATGACACAACAGTCAATCATAAATAAATTTTTGAAATTTCGTAGTGATGTTATTTTTAGTTGCTGGTTGACTTAAACGCAAAATTTTGCATCAAGTTATTTAATTTTATTCATATTTTTAGTATTTTTCTTCATTGCATCAAACGAATCCTTTTTTTAGTTCACTGATACTTTTATTTATGTGTAGCTATGAATTAAATAAAGGACAAGTTTGATTGTTTTTCATTTTATGTTTTTTGATAATATTAGCAATGGTTATAGTTTCTTTTCGTATATCCAATTTTCTATCTACCACCAATATACAAAGAAACATCCATAGAATTACTTAAGGAGTTGTAATATTTTTTGACAATGAATATGATTTGTGCTTCCTATTTAGCCATTAGAAAGTCGTTCACAGCTTCTGTTAATTTCTCGATTTCTGAGAACGACCCATTTTCTACCAAACTTCTTAATAACAAAGCTCTTGATTTGTGACTTGAGCTCTTAGATGATAAGAACTCCTCCAAGCACATGAATTAATACTAAGTATTCTGAAAAAACTTTCTTTAAGCGTGCCCTTGTCCTTGTCGGGAAACATTTATCCATGCATCATTATCTTCCGGAAATTACTCTCATCAGTTAGATGTAGAAGAATGTAGAATGTTATGTTTAAGTAGTTACAAACTTTATCATGGTTGTTTTAAACATTTTAAATCCTTGAACATGGTCCAAAATGGTCATATCTCCAAGACATTTATGCCGTTATAGTGACTGCATGTTTGTCCATTCTCTCCCATTTTGAAGAAATTTCGTAATGATTTAAGAGAGTAAATTAACTATACTTGATGTTACATTCAGAAAAAACCATTTTTTGCATTTCACATTACAAAAAGTGTACACTTTACAGCGCAAAATAGGACAATAAATTAAATTGACAAACCAATTTGTAAATCAATTACTTATTGCTATATTACTTATTATAAATCAATTACTAAATTGCAATGATTCATTTGTAAAATATTTCTTTTAATGCTCGCCGCATTGGTTGCCTTTATTTATCAATATTGATGAATTCGGAATATATTAAACCTGTAATAGTAGATACAAATGTGAAATACAGCATAAAAAATTCTCTAGGATTTTCCAGGATAATATAGAAACTTTATCACTTTCACTGAATGTGATTAATGAATAATAGACAATTAATTTTCCGAAATAATATTTTTTATAAATTAAATTTTAGTTTATTTTGAATATTTATTTTCTCTTGGTATCATTAATTTAAAGTTTTTATAGTGACAGTTTTTTAAGCTGGTCTTGAAATAGCATGACTGAGGTGATTAAATTTGAAGTTCTTTATTCAATCTAATGTATTTGCCATTGCAAAAAACTATTTTTTGACTGAAATACTTACAATGCGCATAAATCCAATTCCTATTTTATAACATTTTTGAAAAATCAATCCAGAATCAAAGAAGCAAAAAACCTGTCATCAATTTTCGAATTTCGTTGTAAAATATTAATAAGAAACTTTTTACTCAGTAATGAAATTCCTATATTCAAAACATGATTCAACGCGCCACCTAACAGAATTTTTGCAGACAGCCTTAAATAATTTTTTGTATAAATTTTAAAATATTTTACAAAATATATTCGTTAGGTTTAACTTTAATTTTTATTAAACTTATTCATTAATAATTGTAATTTTCCTTATTATTAATAAGCAATTAATGAAATTCAAATACAGTAAAATACAGTTTCCTTTATATTTATTCGAATATGATAACAGGAGTTTCGAATTAATTATTTTCACTTTCACAAATAAATTGCTTGTGTTGTTATGTGTGATTTGAGAAAATATAGTGGTAGCACAAATAAGTTTGAATTTAAATTGCCATGTGTAGTTCCCCAGACGGCAACCCGTTTTGTCCTCAGGTGTACTCGCAACAATTGGAAACTTGCCATAAAATTTTCGAAATTTTAAAATTTTTCCAATGCTTAGTGAATTCTAATGTTCTATATCTGCTTAAAACAGTCTAGAAAGAATAATGATTCCTGTTCTCATTGGACGAGAGCACACAATGGCTCAATTCCGAGTTTCAACAACAAAAGTTCATTGAGACCGGCGATGAATGCAGCTGAAGATCGAAATAGGCCATCTAAATTTTGGAAAATTCATTCTTCTGGATGCCTTTCTTAATGATAGCGCAGAACCAGGTAAACGTAACAAAGAGAAATCGCTGTGGCCACACCTAAATAGTGTATCTTTTACTTGGATTCTCGATTTCGAAAAGAAATCGATTAAAGGATACATCAAAGAAATGGAAACTAGCTTCAGAAGCTATTTACTAGGTCCACAGTTCTTTTATTAGAATTATTTTTTCTTTTTTACTTGATACAAGGTCCCAAGGAAAAAAATACATTATCACACTGTACCTGCCGTTTTCTATTTTGAGAATGTTTATTTTACAATGCAAAAAAGTTAAGTTGAACTGAGGTGCGAATAAAAAAAAGGTGGGGAATGAAATTCTTATACGAGTCATTAATTCCTAACGTTGGTCAAATATATTTTGGTAAAACGAAAACTGTTCTTTAATGTTTTGTTTAACAATCTGTGACAGATGATTTGTTGTATGTTAACAGAAGTCAAACATTCTCCTTCAAATAATGATGGCTTGTTTTATCAGTCTTCTGCCTTAGCTGTCTCCATACAATGGGACAAGTTAGCACAGGATATTACACTACCATTTGATGACGAGTACTTACTTCTACCATGCGAAACACTTCGCTTCCTAATGTATATTTGTCAAAGCAATTTGTTTTATAACACTTTAAGGAGTTGAATCTAATTTTGAAATGGTTGAAAAAAAGGTACTAATGAGTATCATTCATCGAAATGAACATTATTTTTAATAAATTTAAATGTGTTAAGGAACATGGGAAATAAGACATTATTCTAAATGCATTTCTTCAGGTTTATAATAATTATAATTAATATTGATTTCAACAAATAAATTAAAAATGATGAGTTTAAATATAAAAAAAACGTAGCTCGCAAACGGATAATAAAATATCATTTTTTTAATTTTTAATTTTATTAGTGATTGCAATAAAATTTACTGTGAAATAAGTACAATTATATAATTTATGATTTGTTTCAAGCATACTTTTTTATTCTCTATTTACTGAAGTGATATTTAAAAAATCGAGAATAAAAAAGTATAATCAAACAAAATATAATATTATAAGAATTTATATAGATTATTAGAATACTTCTTATCCTTACATAAAGATGATAAACCATGTGCCTTTGATTTAATAATTTGCATAAGGCTTGAGAATATTTTATTTCTTTTGTTCAATGAAATTCGTTATTCATGAATTTATGTTTAATGAAAACGGTTTTTTTTAAATAATCAAAAATGATTTTAAGTGGTCATAAAATAATAGCTTAAATTTTACATTTGCAATCTTATAATAAGCATTTTGTTCTGTCAAGTTTAGAATATATTTAATAAAAGTTCAGTCACATTTAATATTTTCGAGAGTAATTTTTTTTCTGAAATCTGCACTCAAAATCATTATGTTATTATATTTTATTATACGTTAGGACAATCTAACAAAAGTTAAAAAAAACACACTTTTTAAAATACCATATTTTAATGTCATTACAAGTTTATGCACCAGTAAATAATGAAGCTCAAAACTTTATACTAGAATTAGAAAACTTCTAAATAACTATGAAATTTCCTATAGAAATAATCTTATTGTCTGTATTTTCAAGTGTAAGAATGAAAATTCTCTAGCTTTCACTCGATCGAAAATTTGAACAAAGAAGAAATATAGATCATGGTTTATAATTTGACTTAAAAATACCTTTATTATTTTCACGCAATTCTGGAGTGTTTAAATAAATGATAGTGAAAGGTTAACATTAAGATAGCTGCTTAAATTATTGTTTATATTTGAAATATTTTGAATAAAACTTAGTAAAATAGATTTTAGTCAATTTATTTTTTATAAATAATTGCTAATGAATAAATACATATTTTTTTTAAAATTAAATAAAAGACATGAGTTTCTTTGATCTTAAGACATGGTTTCTTCATTCAATCCTAAGAATATAAAAATAACTCTGAAACAAAAAAATCGATTTTTAATATGATATCTTCTATATAATGAATACCCTAACCTCTTAAAAAAATTGAATTATCATTGTTCCATTGCTTAATATTTCCCATGACATTCAATGAAGTTTGCGATTTCAATTTATAATAATCGGAAGGGAAAAAACACTGCCATTGACTCGAGTTCTATAATAAAACAGAAGAAGAAAGCAACGTTTGCCAAATTTAGTTTCATACAAATACGCGGTCAAGACTTTGTTCTTTGTCACAAAGAACAAAAAGCTCGGCCAAGATACTCATCGTGAAAAAGCACAAGAAGCCGTGATTTCGCAACGCCTCACCCTTCACAATTCAAGGGTTTAAGAACTAGTTCATGTTATGACACGGTTACCGTTTTGTTAAAGCAAAGGAACAGAATTATATTCCAGCGTTTTTTCCCATAACGTCGAGGCACTCACAGACGAACAAAAAAAAAAAAAAAAAAAAATACCCCATTCCCTTTCTTGTTAAATAATGAGAGGATATCTGCATTTAGGGATAGAATTAAAAAACGATTAGGTCCTAGGGAAATGATGAGGGTGGAGTGACACGCAAAACAAAATCTAATTAGCAGGTCATTTGCTTCACGCTTTTTCAAGAACATATTTAGGTTACAGTTTTAAAATACTTGAAACTTGCAGCATTCATCAATCCTGACTATATACTCTCTGTGAGAGATAGTGATCGGAAATACATAATTGCAGAATATTTATCGTATAAGTAATCAAAGAATAATTTAATAGGTATTCCGTGAATTTTTTTTAATATTATAAATGCAATAATAATAAGTACTTACTGTTTAAACAATTACGAAGGAAAAAGAATACTTTGAAATAATAAAGAAAATTCTACTCTAATGTAAGTCGTCCATTAAAAAGAAAATTAAATCCGAAAAATAACTTACTTGCTCATTTCGCTCAGATGAATCTTCTTTTATTGTGTTTATATAAAAAACAATTAAGTTTTTGAAATAATTAAACTCGACACTAAGGCAAACGAATGTTGCAACTTAGAGGAAAGCAAAAATATCTTTCATGAAAGTAAGAATGCGAAAAATTACCATTAGTCATAATTTATGTAGTGTTGATACCCATTTTACTGTCACTGAATCTATTGTGTTTCTTAGCCAGAATTCATAATAAAACTTACTCAGAATAAGCTTCAGACAGGACATAATTTCAATTTAGATGTATACCAAGATGTTTTTGGCATATTTACTACAATGTATTCCATAGAATTTATCGTTTCCTATTCATAGGATCATTCTCTTTGGTAAGAAACCTTCAATATTCAAGCTACCGCACTGGGGAAAGGATGTTGAACACTGCTCACTATCACTATCTCGAAAGGCTCTATGAATATTGAAATCTCTTACAAAAACTTTTAGCCGTCTACCTATCTACATTCAGTGTCAAATATATATCACAACACAGTAAATAGCTACTAAAAATAACAGGTGCTTTATTAACAGGTTGAAGACTTCAAATACATACAATCAAAGACAAAAATTTATTGACACATTGAAAAAAATATTTATTCGAATATTAACGAAGAATAACATAATACAAAGAAGTGAGTGCTCTGGATATAAAAACTTACGTTTACAAAATTTTATTTACACAAAATGTGAAACATGGTATTCGTTTAATACTCGAACTCTGACAGTTCATTTCAGTGCTTTTCTGATTAATTACTTATGATATCGCAAGACTTTTTTCAGCTCACCATGTTGATTGAAAATTAGTCAATATTTTCTTAAGCAATATGTATTGCTTCTGTTCAGAAGTAAATATAAATTTCTTTAAAATAAAAGTGAACATTTTTATTTCAGTATTAATTTGACATATTTAAATAAATACTGTAAATCAAAGTAACATTAATATTATTTTATTAATATCTACGATATAAAATTTCTGTCTAATAGAATTTCCATAACAAGACTAGATTTTATTTTAAATTGATCATAATATTACCTAAGTGTCAGAATTTCAGTTGATTTCAATACTTGAAAATTTTCATGTATTGAAATAAATGTTTCGTACGGAAACCAAAAAAAGCTGGCTAATTCGAAGAATAGCTCTAAATGGCGACGTTTTGCAGAGTGGAAAGCTTCACAAATTTTATTTTAAAAATTATTAAATAATTGGGGAAGGATGTAGTGTTTCACTCTAATTAATATATCGATGTCCATTAATATGAGCGTGTGGAATCTTTTGAATTTCCTCTCTTAGAGCACATCACAGACTGAGGCTCATAGCCTAGGAATATCTTTTGTGAAACTGACAGCGAATGTTCAGATGCCTTAAAACAGCCCTCTCCCCTAAGTTTGTCCATTACACAATGCAAACATTCTTCTTTTTTAAGGAGTGTCTTAAGCACTCTGCATTCAATAACCATCGAGTTTTAGAGATACTTTTGACCATCATATATATATATATATATATATATATATATATAGTATTGTGTTTTAACAGTAGGAATTGTCATAAAATATGGTTTTGCATTTTTAATTCAATTTAATTAAGTAATTAAACAAAACTAAGTTAAATTTCATAGAAGTTTGATATAGATTTCAAAATTTGAACCTCGAACATTATCCAAATATACTCAAATCTACGAACATCAAAATTATTCGAAGTTTGAAAATATATTTTATAATAATGTTATTTAAATATTAATCTAGCATATTAAATTTTTTATTTTAAAATTTTAACGAGAATGAGTCTGTTGTAATATTCATTGCTGGAAAAGAAAATTTCCAGCAATGAATGCTACTATTACTCTTTCAATTCATTACCATAAGTTATTAACTAAGTGAACTCGTTTATCACTACTACAATGTAGACCAGTGTGATGGAAGTATGTTTCGATATATAAATTTATAGAAATTTGTAAACTCATTGTCTATACTCTACCAAAAGTATGAAAATCATGATTAGATATTTCTTGACAGTTTTACATTAATATAAATGTATGTGATCAAAAATTTTATTTTCATCTAAATAATGTTTCTATATGGTTTTCATTTAAGAAATAAAATAAAATCATTATACCTCTAAATGCTCGTATGATTGATTAAAGTAGGAAAGCGGGAGTATTTTAATAAACATGTCATAAATATTTTGAAAAACATGTTCTTGTAATTATATTTCTCTTCAAGAATTTTATAAATGATGCATAAACAGAGTGCAATTTATTTTCATTTATTGTTTATTCTTACAAAATTTAAAACAATTCAAAACATTAAGATTGAAGAAAATTTATATCTAAATAAAAGTTGTCCATTGTTTTCTTTTGATTCTGCAAAAATTTTATTGGTAATGTTTTCAATAGTCTATGACGTAGTCCTTTTAAGATGGGATGAGCTATCATATAATAGCTTATCCAAGCTAGTATAATAGCTTATCATATAAATAATATAATAGCTTATCATAAGCAAGCATAACAACTTATCATATAATTGCTTAACATCCCAAATGTGTTCTTCTAAATAATATAGGCAATGATGAAAAGGAAATAAAAAACCCTTCTGAGTAAAACTTTTTGTAGGAAATACAGATAAGATATGTATATCTCTCAAAAAATAGATAAACATATCTATAACAAAAATATATATTCTCATAACATATTTAAATATATATGCAAATACTCTTACAGAAATATATTTCTCAAAATATTTCAAGTGAAAGTTCGTAAGATATACTCTTGTGCCAGGAATAGGAATACACTTTAGTGTAGTGTGAAGGGTTTTGTTCCAGCCAATTTCAACTAATACTGAGCAAAAGAAGTTACAAATTTTTATTCTGTTTTTATGTTGAATGGTGTAAGTGTTTGAGAAATTTCAAAAGTTTTTTTCCCCAACTTGAGAATACGCCTCACTAACTAAATATTCTCCTAGACGACAGTAATAAGTAGTAAAAAATAGTCTTCGGAACTAGTTGTTGGGCTATCTGTTAAACAGTTTCAAATAGAAGTTGGTATGAAAAGTACTCTTCTTAGGTAACATCAAAAATGATTTGTGAATAAAAAGATTTTTTTTAGTGATTAATGCTTCTCATACAAATGAATTACATATTTATTAAATTTTAAACAAAAACTGTTTTTATTTAAATAACCTTTCTGTATGTAAGTAATCTTTTCATCTATTGATGCGACATCACAATTTTACTTTTTTAAAAAATCTATGAGAGCTCATTTATTTAAACAAAACATTTAATAAGGGATCACATTGCGAAACCTTGTTTGTTTGAAAATTAATCTCAATATCTAATGCTGACAGACACATTTTCCTTACTGCAACTGAGACTAGCAGGATTAACTAAACATCATATTTCTTACAAATAGTTTTCTTCTGGGTTTCTTATCTTATAAAATATTTTGAAAAATTTTGAATCATTCGCCCTATGTTGTCTTGGCGCAGCTTGCCCTTTTTGGACCTTGCGCCATAAAATCCAACCAACCAACATGTTGTCCAATGTGATCACTTTTGTGATTTAAAATCCTAATTTTACCTGCTGTGTTTTCCATCGATTTATAAATAGAAATAAAATCTTATTTTGAGTGTCCAACCACGTTTTGAAGACTTCCCTCCGATAAAACTTAGTTACATCGTTTTAGTAATTTTATTCTTCAGTTATGCTTTAAAATATATAAAACTCGATATATATTTATAAAAAAAGTTATTGCAATATATGTGTGTATGTGTGTTTCATTATTCATTATGCATATTATATATATATATATATATATATATATATATATATATATATATATATA
>JAPDSC010035677.1:278626-439583 GCA_026290005.1 Latrodectus geometricus
TATATATATATATATATATATATATATATATATATATATATATATATAGGCTTAGGTTTTTTCCTAGGATTCGAGATAAATTGTTATTAATGAATCATAATTTATAACTCAATTAAAATAAGTACATACAAATCACTATGAGAGAGTTTCAAGAAAGAGCTTTTATAGTACTTGAGTCATGTTTTAATTATATCTATTCAAGTATCATCTTTGTAATCATAAGGTTCTACTAGCAATATAGAAATGCCTTTTTCCCGAATACAACACCAAGAACACATCATTGCTCTGAATTTATCGGTGTTAAAATTTAAACATATTTGACTAAAAACAATTTCATTTCTTCTCTTTCTCATTAAACAGAAAGGAAAAAAAATCTAGTGTAAAAATAAAATTATTTTATGCTTCAATGCTCTCATTCAAACAATTTGTAATTTTCTTTTTCAAATTTTAAATAAGTTATAATTTCATATAGGATTATTATTTTCAGTTAAATGTTCTTTGTGTATCAGTTTTAATGTATATACTAGCCATTAAAACTGGTACACAAAAAAAATACAAATAATAAATATTTGTATTTTCCTTAGTGTAACAATTTATGTATCAGACAAATATATTATACTGGAAATAACAAGTAATTAAGTTTCCAAGAATTTCGGATCCTGAGAAATAAAAGTCCAAAACAACCACCATTGGTAGATAACAGACTTTATACACCTGGCCATTGAACCAAATAGAGGCTAAATGGCATGTGTACGTATAGCGCTGACCATGTATCTTCAACACTATGCTATAACTCAGTTGTCGTAATGATTAACGTATAGTGGTTACTTGTTGTTTTGTAGATATGGATTGAACAGTTTTGATAAATGAATGATCTGAAAAATGTACTGGTGAGAGCATCAGCTATGCAATTTTTGTATCAAGTATGATTTGTAGAATTCTGGAAATATGTAGGCATATATTATTATGGTAAAACGTAATTTCACATTTTTCGAATAAAAGAAGAGGCCAATAGACAGAAATAATTGTAGTATAATAAGTTTAATATAAAAGTAAAATAGCTGCTATTCAAACCTTCGTTAATCGAACAAGAGGGATTGACATTTAATATCACATCACAGCATCGATCAAGACAATTTCGTTCAATCATTATTAAAACAATCTCGAAAGAACGCTGACATCACATATTTTACACGATGACTTTAAATATAGATGAAACTACCATAATGTAAAGCGAAACAGAATTCGTCTGACAACACGACATCATTTCAGTTCTAATTTCAAGTTCTTCATCGATTACTTCATTAAAACTATTGTCTATGACGAGATGTTAAAGATAACCAAAGCGATAGTCATCGAGCTGATAGTACCAGCACCCCATAGAATGTTATCTTGGCGGTGATGATAGTGCATGCTGCTGCAAACATCGTCGAATTTTTCGCGCTAGTAACTATTACCATGGAAATGACTCCTTTTTTGACTTAAGACTTGTGCTATGGCTATAAAATTCCTTAAAGTCATGAGGGTAATATGTCTATCTAATTGGCTGTTAGTGATCACGGGATTAAAGATACAAATGGAATTTTACATGTCAGCACAAAAAACTTTGATTCTATATTCTGCAAAAAAATCATGGGAATTTGATAGATAAAAGTAGCAAGATTGTGATACGATAACTCACAATCCCGCCAGCCTATAATTTAACCTTTATTGAAACAAAAAGCGTTGTCATAACTATTTCATCTTCTTACACAAGACATCAAAACAACATTTCATCATGCAATAACGTTCAAAAACAGTTTATGTATACAAACATGATGTAAAATCTTTTCATTTAAACACTGTATATATCATATTGCTATCTATGCAATGAATGCTTTGAAAGCATTTGCATATCACATTATGTTCTTATCCTATAAATTTCACATGTGACACGTATCACTTTCTTAATTTAGCGATTTCAATAGCCAGCAATATTAATGTAAGGAAGTTCAAAAGACGTTGATTTTTTTTATCAAATTATCTACGCAAAATTATAAATTGTTGAGTAAACTGTGTTTTTTAATTTAAATTCTTTCAAATAAATAAAATTTTAAAATTTCTGTTCCATCGAATAGAGCACAAAGTTTATTTAATATATTTAGAAGTTAGAACTTTGACATAAGCAATTTTTTTTAAAAAAATTAACAAAGAAATCTTATACAACTTAACATTATGAAACTCGAAGTGATATAAAATTTTCTTTTTTCTGTAAAACTTAATTAGTATAACAGAATTGCAAACAAATAATCGATTCCTTAGGAGGAAAAAAGTTTCGGTCTTTACTATTTTTCTCAGTTCTGTTTACAAAAGGAATCCATCCGGAAACGAGTAGGAAAAACACTTCTGGTTGTGTAGGAAGACGATGGATTTTCTGGCTGGCACAGGTGGGGGAGGCTTGGCCCCGAGGTCGGTGAACTAGCATGGCACTTGCTGTGATTCGCGCTTTATTCGAATGGGCTTCTCATTAGCCTCACACAGACATCTGACTCACCTCCTAGCCAATACATTCAGAATGCTTAGCCTCATAACTGAATCACAACATTTATTATTGACTAATTATTGAAAGTTGTAGAAGAATTTGGAATTCATGTTTTTCACTGCAGGTAAATTATGTGAGTGTAGGTTTCTTTGAATATTTTTTTCATAAGCTTAAAGTCTTTAAAGAAACGTGAGAAATAATACACCATGCAAAAAAATAATTTATACGATATTATTCAAGTATTTTAATAAGCAGTTCATTGATTCAATCAATTTGCTGTATTCGTTTATTATACTAGTTTTTTTTTTTTTTTTTTTTTTTTTTTTTTTTTTTTTTTTTAATAAAAATTACAAATTTTATTATAAAGTACATCTGTTAAGCAAACAGTAGTATTATAAATTACGATTACCTATATGGATAACCCAAATTAGCTTTGACTTTGGTTTTCGAACTAAGTCGGTTTTCTTTCCAAAAATGTAAGCAGTATGGGGGGAATTCGGAACAACAGATTATATTTTCAGAAACTTCTTGATCGAGAGGGATGCTATTCCAATTATGCCTTTCAAAAGCAATCAACTTTAAAATTCACACGAGACCTGAATTTAGTATCAGTTAATTGCTTGCTTTTAGTTCAAATTGAATAGTATATTGGATTATTGACAGAGTTGATATTAAGGAAATATTGGAGGAAATATTGTTGCTTTCCTAATTAAGTGATCACAAGCAGTAAAAATATTGATCTCCACATCGACATCAAATGCTAGCATGATGGCCGACTCTATGATTTCTATGAATTCCAAGTTCAAACACCAGGCAGTGACCATAGTTGTCAGCAATTTTTTTTCTGTACGATTAAATATCCTCTCTCTCAAAGTCAAAAAAAATAAATAACAAACTAAACTACTGTATATTACATCTAAGACATGTACAAGTCTATGTTATGTACTTGATTTATCATTATCCTTGAATGTGTTCCTTCGCAGATCTCATACCAGCTTCGCCACTCTTAGGCCTTTTCATTTTCATAGCCTCCTAAATTGCATTTGGATAGCTATTACCATGGGGTTTTGATTCATTTATTTGGGTGTATACCTTATTTTGGTATAAAATATATAGATATTTACTATTGTGTACCACAAATAATTGATTTTTTGCTCTTTAAAATTGAAAGTATTAAATAAAAACTGTATTTTTTTTTCCTTAAAAAAAATTTAAGATATCTTTATTTTTCATGAAATTTAAAATGTAAACAACAAACATATTTTTAAAACTTTTCACTTCTTACAGATGAACTACAAATGTATTTTTGAAATTGTTGATTATTTAAGCTAGAAAAGGCTGAACTTGAAATGCTTGAGTTACGATTTGATCTAAAATTGAACAATTCGTAGGCTTGATTTCTTCTTTTAAACAGGAATGTTTAAAATGGTTTTGGAATGTATATTTTTTAAGCCATAACTTAGGAAAATTAATATCATGTGTGCAAAAGAGTGAATGAAGTGAAGCAAATCAATCTAGTCTAATATTAATAATATTTAAATGTAATAACTAAACTAGGAAATTAAGGAAAATCTATTTCAGAAAACTAATCTGCAATTACAAAGATTTATTTAAAGATAAAAGTAAAAATATTAATCTTATCATATCATTACTAAAATAAACTTTAACGGTGTTTTTATAAGAAATTGCAAGCTTTGTTGGAAAGAAAAAGGAAACTATCAGATTTGCATAACTTAATGATACTTCCTTAAATTTATTTACATACAAAACAAAATCATCCTGTTTATTTAATTAAAAAGCTGTTTTAGATTAAAAATATTTTTAAAGCTTTTACGCTATTGAGAATGAAATTTCTTTCCATTTGAATATCATATAAGGAAGCTGAAACTAATTTTTTCTTAAGATAAATGTACTGATTTTTAATTCTCAATAAGTAATAAAATTTTTTTTATTCAATAATAAAGGGTTTTAAGTAAAAAAAAATATTAACTGTAAAATTCTGTGAACTTTGTTTTAATTAAAGTAATATGGGTTTTTTTTTTTTTTTTTTTTTTTTTTTCATAGACGGTGAAAATTTTTGATTAAATTTTATCTTAGAAATTTTAAATTCGAATTTTTATTTTAATAAGTGCAATGATAGCTTTATTCTATCCACTATGAAAAACAAATAGCACTTGCATAAGAATATATAAATGTTTACATCTCTTACAGACGAGAAAAAATTACTTTTATCACAAGGCGAATTAAGTCGAAAACGATTTTACTATTATTTATTTCTGATTCAACTTTAACACTAAGTCTGAAAAATGTCCTATAAACTGGAAATTTGAATACAAATGCATAAATATATAGCATTTAATTCAGCTACATTTTTATTTATGTATGAGTGGTAGTTGACTCAATTAATTTTTGCAGGGATATTGAAGGTATAAATTTAAATAATAAGAAAAGGAAAATGAAATTATTGTGCATTTTTTAAGCGAGTTCTGTTGTTAGGTATCCATTTTGCATTAATTAAGTATTGTTTCTTTTAACTTATGCACAATATATTGCACAACAAATTTCACAATAACATCACAAGATATATGCTACTAAAAAAATATCAAGTCAACTAAAAAATAATTAGAAAAAGAAAAGATAAAACAAATGTTTATATTATTTCCACATCTCTCTCTGAAGCCTTTTTTCTAGTAGAATCTAAGGTTCAAATAACAACCAATTTCAAATTAATAAGTGCTTTATCATTTAATAATTTAGTTTTTTTTTCAATTATTCTTATTTTAGTTAAATATTTTAGTGTAAATAAATATACTTTTGCATTCAACATGTATGCACGTTCTCTCAGGTTTGATATAATTATTGGATAAAAATAAATCAAAGTATAATTAATTTATTTGGCTAAAAACTGTATTTCAATAAATTATATTTTTTCGTTTTCCTTAGGATATATAAAAATTTAAGTTCAAATTAAATTTTGACCACCATTTATTTAAAAACTTCTTACGGATTAACTATTATATAAAAATAACAAAACACAGTTGAGGGATTAAACAATTTCTTTTTTTACAATAATAAAAAATATGAATATGTAAATTTACAAATATCTGCTTATTTTCATATATGAAATTGACTCTTTGACAGGAGAGATGGAGGAGAGACAAATTCATTAAATCAGTTTTTCGATAAAATGTTAGATTTGATCTATTATGTAAACTTATAAACTGAATTTAAAACGTGCCAGGTATTTCATATTAAATGCTTTTTTTTTCCTGATTAACTAAAGCAGGTTAATTAATGTCTTTTAGGCTTCAACTGACCTTCCTGAACGCGGTGCATCTTCAACATCAAAATTGTCAGATTGAAATTTTGCAAGCCAATTTTGGCAATCAATACATCTTCTCCATACACATCGGATAATTTTTACTTGCTTGAACAATATTTTCACCTTTTCGATTATAAAAAGTAAAACTTTTCTACTATGCCCCTTTTTACTTTCCATATTTGACAGGGTATTAATAAAAAACAAGTACGTATAATCAATCAAACATTTTCACAACAAGTCATGTTAGATTAACTGACAAAATATATAATAATGATGAAGCTTTTGCATGAAGTTGTTTTTGAAAAAATACTATTAAGTCACCCGTTGGGAAAAAAGGAAATTATTTTCCGAACATAATAACAATTATGATCAGTATTTGACACTGTACCCATATCTCCGTAAACAGAGAACTTTACAACTTTCTGGAGATTCAATGATGCTTCTGAAACAAATACTTCTTCGTAGACTACTTCTAACGAATACTTCTTGGTACAAATAATTCACTAATAAAGATCTTTATCCCTATTGCCTAATAGGGCAATGTGTATATACTTCCTCAATAGTTCTTGTTGTTTGTTTATCGACCTAGAAATATAAGATCTTAAAGAAATATATGGAATTAAGTTCGAGATTTTTCTATTGTTTTCTATCAGAAATTGCGATTCAGTGTATAACATTATTTTCAAAGAATATTTTTATGCAAAAAGCCATGGGAATTCATTCAATTTAAAAGAAATTGCTTGTTTTGATGTAAATGGTTTAATTTTCTTCAGATAAATATCATGGTTACTTTAATTAATAAAGGTAGTTCTCTCTGTATCGTTGTAACACTATAGAAGCACAGAGGTGTCTCTCTGCTTTCTAACAATATTATATTTTGATGATATATTTAGAAAGATTTAGATTCTAAAAGAATCATTATTATTTCAAATAATTACTTTTTCGTGTTTCAAACGAAACTTTATGACAAAAGTATATTTATAATTTATTTATGTGGATTAACATGGAATACTTTATTCTATAAAATAATCAGCTAAATATTTTAGAGAACATCAGTAGAAAATGGATTCTAATAAACAGTTACACAAGGCATTTTTTTATTATTTTGGTTGTAAAGAACTCCCAAGAAAATATTCAAAAACATTCTCAATAAATTATAATGATTTCGCATGTTAAATTGGAATGGAA
Organism: Latrodectus geometricus; assembly: GCA_026290005.1. Taxonomy (NCBI): domain Eukaryota; kingdom Metazoa; phylum Arthropoda; class Arachnida; order Araneae; family Theridiidae; genus Latrodectus; species Latrodectus geometricus. The sequence goes on from JAPDSC010035677.1 coordinate 285,658, forward strand.
TTTAAAATTTAAAACGTGTATTAATAAAGCCGAACTATGTTTTATGTAGAATGATTAATAAGGTAAATTTTAAGTTTTGTAGATTTGCTTCTGGTTTTATTTGCTCAGTTTTTTACTCTCAAATGTCATAACAAATTAGACAATTATATACTCTAGAGATGATGGCAATAATTATATTTCTGCGCGTAGTCATTACTTGATTGCATAATTCAAGTGACCAAGGAAACGAGGAAGACATAAAACGGGTGGAAAATGACAGCATCCTTCATGGACACTGAGCAAAATCTCGTCCCTCGCTCTCTCAAGTTGATCCGACCTAATTTTGAAGAGAAAAACCGGAATGAACGAGGCCATATTCGAGGGGAAATCCAACCTGACCCTTCCGGCAGAGAGAATTCTTCGCAGCGATTGTGTGAAGAAGCTCGTCGAATGCTTAATCAGGCGAGAATTCTACACTATCCTTAGGGAAAGCCGATTGAATATTCAAAATGGCGCAACATGTTGACCAACCGGGTACTCAAAACTAGAAGGGCGAAAGTATGACCGCCAGAGGAATAGTAAATAAGCATGTGTCTGAAAGTTCTATGAAAAGAGAATTTTTAGTGATTTCATACTTTCTTCTTTACTATGTGATAAGAATGTGTGGACAGAATTAAATAATATGTGTACTGGGAATTATGTGAATTGAGATCCTTTTCAGCTGAAAATTAACTAAATATTAAAAACATTTGGATTCCATTTCCTTCTTCGTTTAATTAAAAACTCATTACAATAAATGTTTTCATTGCAATGTTTTCAAAGTGAATATTTTAAGGTATATTCCTTTGTGAATGAAAAATATAAAGAAAATATTCTTGGAGTATTTTGATGCCTTATCAAAATAATATAAGAGATATATGATTATCAGCACTATTAATTTGATATTATATCCATATTAAGCAAATAAAATGTAGGATAAGAACACATGATTTGCGTTTCTGGAATAGAATAATTGAGATTTAATATTTGGAATTTTTAAAAGTTAAAATAGATTATTTCGTTAAAAATCATTTTATAAGTCAATTACTTTTAAGAGCAGAAAAAATATGTAATACTTACTAGGAGAAATTAATAAATTTGGTCTTACACATAAAATTTTAAAAAATCGTATTAAAACCAAATTAAATAAGCATATATAAGAATCATTCAACATGATTTTAAAAAGTCATTTTGAAGCAGTATAGTGTTTAATAACTCGCTGATTTCTATCAAAATTTATGCTATTAAATTATATTTCAAATAACATTTGGTTTTGAAAATTGTATTTTCTTGATGAAAAATTTTAAATTTCAGGGCATTTCTCTTCCTCTGAATTGCATATTAGAGTAAACTTATATTAACATTATACACATGTGTGAATTACCAATAAATAATTCTCCACTATTAACTATTTTTATTTATTTTTGAAAAACAATAAAAATTATCAAAAGATTAATCAAAGAGAAGTTTAAGGCAAATGTCTGACCGTTACATAAATAAACAAAACATATTTTGATGTAAGATCACTTAAATCAAATTGAAACATGTATAATTTTTATTACTAGAAAATATCGATCAACTGACTAGTGGGCTATAGGTCTAGATGGTAACCGAATAGTTAGTCTTCTGCACAGTTCAACAATTTGTGAGTTCCATTCGCATTTTAAAATTGGATATATGTAGTGATTCTGAATCCATTTTAAAGCGTAAACCTTGATCTAATCGGTTTTCCTATGAAAAAATGACAGCCAGACAAATAAACCAATCCAATGGGCAAAAGAGAGGCCAGATAAACCTTAAATGTAATTTAAATTTTGAATGTAAAAGTATGTTGACAATTATCCAGAATATAAGAATAGAGATATCAAATTATATTTTTTCTGGACACCATAGTATGGACAACATAATAGTTAAAGATCCATTCCTTGTTATTGCATTCCGTAAATTCCTTTTATATATAGAGGGCCACATTCCCATGTTATAAAACAGAAAACTTCTAAGCGCGACAAGTATGTACGATAAAAAAAATAATATCCCTCTCCTATTTTCCAACAGCTTCTGGACTCGAAGACAGATGTATCATTCGTTTCCTCCAATATTCCTATAGCATTCCTTCCAGTAGCAACATGGTTTCAATACTTTGATTAATTAAATTGCACTAATTAATAAAACTTTATTGCACTTGAGAAATAAAAATACATGTGTTCTATATTAACAGATAACAACCAAGGGTAAAAGGAATTATGTTTAAGTCCATAATATGAAACGAAACTTTAAAAAACATTCCGCTTACTTTCTTAATAATAAAGTATAAATTACTTTTAATGTCCCGAATTAATCAAGGGATGAATTTTGTATAAATATTTTACTGCTCTTATTAACAAATACACTGTTCAAACATGATAATGTAACTCTCTTGGAAAACAACTAAAAATAAGGCTCTTAATTGTTTTTCAAAGAATAACTGCCTATATATTCAAGAAATTTTCCTGTTACGAAAATGCTAAGCAAAAATCCCCATGTCTTAATTATCACACGAAGATTTAATAATTATGAATTTTCTCATAATTTGCAAAACAAATTAATTAATCTCACACGTTCTATGAGAATTCACACAATTAAGGTTACCGCTTTTCGGTCATTACTGATATGACTTATAAAAAACAGATATTAAATTAAACTTGAACAATGAACTACAACATAAAAAAGAATTTAGGGCAAATTCTCAACAAATGTTAATAGATATGTACTTATTACATTTAATTATTTTGTGGTCGTAATGAATCGAAAATAATAGCCAAATGTAACCTTTTCGTTGTAAGAGTGAAATTACTTTTTTTCTTGGTTTGTTTATTTACTTTTTGAATGTTTGCCTTTCAAGCAATTCTTCTTCTGTTCAAATACTCATTGTAACTCATTGTGAATAAATAGATTAAGTAAACTATTCTATTTATTCAAATACTCATTGTTACAAACAGTATTCAAATAGCCATTTTATTTTAGTATTTTATTTCATTATAATATAATAGATCTGTAGGTATTCTTTAAAAAATAATATTCCTATTTTTATAACAACTCGTTTAAAAACTCTACTGTGTTCCTATTTTTTTATGCAACAGTAAGAACTATTTTTTTCTACAAAAGTAAAATTCATTCACGAAACGATATTTTATTGAATGTAACGAGAAAATATTTGATAAAAAAGTTATGTATGAAGGATTTACACACACACATGGATGACAAAATTGACGAAAAACATAATTCGTCTGCAATTTTTATGTAGTTAAAAATTACATGAATAAGGAATAGAAATACTTTACGCATGAAGAAAATTAATAGATGAATTGATAGATAGATGAAGACAATAATAATTAAAAACAATAGCTTAAGTGAAGATATATATTTCATTCATTTATTTATATTTGACGAAAATTTATTTATTTTTTTATTGTTGGGAAAGGTAACAAATACACAAATATAAAAATTTAACTAGTCCAAAAAATACATAATATTCTAATTAGTAAATGAAGTATATGATAAATATATGAGGTCTATCCTCAATAATTTCAAAAAATGCTTGTTGAAATACTTTATTCAAAAATATGTATTTAAAATAACAAAATCTTTCATTTCTTGGGAAACAGGCATTCCTGTGTCCCATGAAACATTTCTTACTTTTAAAGAAAAGACAATAAGCATTATTTTATAACCAACAATCAATTATTTTACTATATTTGACTTTGAGATGTTTTGCGTCATTTTTATATGTCGGTGCAGCATCTTGCATTAAAATATTTTAGTAGCAGAAAAGTTTATAAATTTTTGCATTTAAAATTTGAATAAACTGCATTCCTTCAGTTTTGCTGTCTACCTGTGAAGAAAATGTAAATCTTATTCATTGCTCAAATTCTTCACATCTGCTTCCTTATAATATAAAGAATTTTTTCACAGCCTTTGATACAAGGAAAAGAAATGCTAATATTTTTTGCTTCCTTTATATGTTCAGTTAAACATGATATCTTTTGATTTTTAACTTTCATACGGAGAATTTTTTTCTTCTTATAATAATATGTGTTTAACCCCAAGCTATTATCTAACGAAAACCAGCAATATTATCGGTTTTTTATTGCTAAATAAAGATATTGTTGTCCTTTATTCTATTTTGCGAAAAGGATGAAACGCCATTAAATTATAAGTCGATCGTCTCGAACTTGAAGCTGCAAATCTCTTGTGCCAAAATAGCAAGCAGTCACATTTTCAAAACCAATGAAAGTAAATCTACATCATAGTCACCATTTATAAGGCTTTCCATAAAATAAAATCATTTTTATGGATGGTTTTTCTGATTTTATATACTTATGGCATTTTGTAAATATATCTAATAATGTGTTGGAGACATTATATCAAACTGGCAAAGTTCCAAAGCATTATCCATTGTACTAGAAATTATATAGTCATACTAAAGAAAAAATCTCTATTTTCATTACATACTGATATAATAATAAATTTGAAATAACTTTATCAAGTATAAATCTAGTATATAATATAATAATAAATTTATAAAGTATAATATTGCTATAAACGATGTTGCCCAAGAATGGCACGTAGCAACTTTTGAATGAAACTATGAAACCAAGGTATACAAATTTAAATGAAAATGAACGGTTGTGTAACTGACTCCAAATCCATAAACGATATTGTTATCCTCTATTCAATGGTCTAAGCCCATTAAATAGATGACATCATTGACAGTTTCCGTCACTTCAAATCGTTTCATTAAAATGGAGTTACGCACACAATTTTTAAAATATTTTTCTTATTAAGCAATCTAGAGGAGTGAGTGCATTTCATCATGACAGGTAACAGACTAATTCTGCGAAATACTTCGTGATCAACTTCTGTTACGTAGTATATTATAGTGGTTCTATTAGAGAAGGGAATTGGGGCTGATTGTTCCACTCAGACTTTGTTGTTCTGAAGTATACGACACCGCAGGATGAAAAATTTTACTACAGTTGATTTTATTTAATCGCCTTGTGTAAAGTTTTAATCAGTAAATAATAAACTGATAACATTTTGGATTCAGTTGCATTAACCCATATAAAAGATAATCATTAGATTATTTCCCAATAAGATAATGTATTAGGTTCTATGTCACTTTTATATCTGTAAAGGGATTCATTACCATTGATAATATTTCTCGGCTAAAAAAGTTATCATAACTTTTACTAAACAGCTTTCAGAAGAAAATGATAGACCACCAGATTTGGATACCGAATGTAACGGCATATAAAGAATATGTGCTTCATACAGCCCTCTTTTACAATTACTACTTTCAAATTTAAGCGATATCCAAAAAATACCAATCATAAAATTTCTATTCATTCAGGAGAAATTAGGCAGGATACTACTGACATAGACACAAATCAGTAGCCTTATCAAATGATTTTCAATGTACTGCTTGAAACAAACGTGTGTAATTTCTATAATGAAGGCTCATGCTTCGCCAAACAATTCGCTTCGAATTAAATGAACAATGGGGAGTTCCGATTTCGAAATATTATATCCGCCTTAGCTGTCCATTGTCAAACAAAACAACCACGCCATCTGATAATCGGGATTTTCGACATTTTTCAATACACTGTAGCCAGTTCGAATAATTTTATAAGCCTATCTCTGTCCAAATCTGTACAAAAAGGAATAAATCATGAGAGAAAATAATAAATAAAAGGCATTGTGACGCTTTATTGATTTGAAAAAAGTTATTTCACTGACTTAAACAAGGTTTTTTTAGTTTAATAGATTATTTTATAAAGGAAAAATGTTTCAGAATAAAAGTAATGAATTTATCTGACATAGAATTGTCCACACACCCAACTGATTATAAGTTGATTTTTGTGAAGAAAAATGCTAGGATTCAGATTCCAATTAAAATAAATTGTTTCAACTTATTAAAATTTGATTAGTTTAAAATTCCTGAATATTAAAATACTTGAATAATATTCCTACATAATACTTATAATATTGATTTGTAATTTTCGATAATCATGATATTTTATGATCATATCCTGTTCTTAAATTCAACCACTACATAGATATTATGTTTTATTACACATAAATAAAACATAAGATAAATAATTTCTTAAATATCTTATGTTTTATTTTATTTAATTTTATGCTTGAACCATTTTTATTTGTATCATGTATATTTTGTAATTAGGGGTGTTGGCATTTTATGCTATGGCATTGAATTTTTCTTTGGTTAATTTCATTTAATTCAAAATTATGTATCCCTAACATATTCACTTAAATTTTTTCAAAATAATTCGGAGCAGAAAATATTGTGGATATAATAATTTCTAAATATCTTTAGTTATATAAGAATTGATTTTATGATTGAATCATTTTTTATTAGTGTCATTCATTTACTTTATGAAATGTGGTGGCACACTATTTAATGTGTATTGTTTTAAATCAAAAATGATGTATTTTACGACTAGAATTTTCTACCTTTCCAAACATTTTTCAAAACATTCGCAATTTCTTGATTATTTTGAAGGTATAATTTTCTCTTCTACTTAACATGTTTCATTATTTTACCTATTTTTTCTATTATTTAAAGTCTACAATAATATATTAAGGAATAAAGAATGTATAATATGCAAAGCTGAAATATAAATACCAAATAGGTAGCTAAGGATTTAGCAGGAATCACAAGCAATGTAATATTTTATTTAATATGAAACTTAAAATTTTTAAATTTTAATTTCCATACTACATAAAATATTGCGTTTTTTTGTAATTCACGCTATATAAACTCATGGCTACTTTGTAAGTATTTGCATTTCAGAGTTGCAAAATATACATTCATTATTTTTTAACATATTTAAAAAAAGTAATATTTATAGTTAATGAAACTAGACGGCAATAATTTTATCAGTAGATATTTTTCACAATTAGAGGCAGATATTTATAAAGTTAAACACACTATTACATGAAAAATATTTTACCCTATTGAATTAAACTGATATTGTTGAATAAAATCTTTTTAGATTTTGTGTAAATAAAAATCCTTTTAGCAATTACTAATTTGATAAATTAAAGTCTCAATTTATTTGGATGATTCTGATAACTGCCACAAAATAATTTTGTTCTTATACTTTTTAAACTTCTATGTAACTGAACTTATTATGGTTGTATTTTAATTGTTAAAAACTCAATGATAATTGAATTAATATAATCCTGGTTGACATTTAACTTATTTAATACTTCATTTTGCAGATTCGAATTATTTTTATGAATGTTAAGAGGTATGATATACATATGTATATTTATGCAACAAATAATAATAAAATAATAAATAATTTATAAAATTAAAATTAAATCCGCTTTAATAATTTTTTCTTTCACGAATAATTTTATTCTTCGGATATGGTATATATACAGAGATTACGAAAGGAATATGAATAACAAATCAGGTCGTTCTACTTTATTTTTCTGGTTGAGGGAAGAAAGTATGAAATAAAGGGTGCAAAGAAATAATGATTACTTTCTAACCTTATTAAAGAAGAGTGACAGACGATAATAAAGATGAAAAGGCGAATAAAAAATCATAACACAGGAATGCGGAAAACGTCTCCTATTTGAATGGAGAGGCACCTCCTCAGAGAAAAAATGAACCTCAACCTCTGGAAAGGTCATCAGAAAAAGTGCGGGCAGCGTGATCTCTACGGGATGCTTGTTCCCTTTCTTTTCAGGCTTCGAATTCTAATTCATACCCAAGATGTCGGTTTGGCTTTCTCCTGAATTCTAATGTTCAGGACTCTACAGAAAGAAGGTGGATCGATATTGATTGACTTACTTCAAACAAGTATAATAAATGAAATAGGAATTTGTAAGTTTCTTTTAATGGGGAAATTTATTGCTATGTATTTAATGTTATCATATCAGTTCAGTCCTACAGTTTTGATACCAAAATGAATACTAAATAATCGTAATAATCGTAAATTATAAGAATTAAGAAAAAAGTTATTAGTCACAGAAAAATTTGGCTTTTCCTTAAAAAAGATTCGAAAGAAAGAATGATTTTATTTCTTAAATGTTTCATGACACGCTGTCAATAATTTACAATTATCAATGCGAAATTAAATTAAGAAAAGATTGAAACAAAAATAATAGTTTATTTCCTTCAGTGATTTACAAAATATAATGAATATCTTATAAAATCAAATTAAAAAAAGAAAAAGAAAAAAAAAAAAACACTTTTTTCTTCCCTTATTTTATAAAATACGGCAAATATTTCATAAACCCAATTTTAAGTTTCATAATATATTATAAAATTTTTATTTTCTCAAGGTAATTTACATGTCTTGCACCTTTTAAAACAATTTGTGGGGAAATTTTAGTCAATTTTTTTATTTTTATTATGAAATTAACTGTTATATATAAAAATTTGGCAAATATAAAAAAGTAAACAAAATAAGATTTTTTTCTCAATAAGAAATTGTCTGAACTTTTTTAATTTTAAGCAAAATCTACCTATTTTTATTCAATAGAGCTGGTTAAATATTTATATAAAATTTCATTTCTTCAAAAAATCTCAGTATTTAAATTTTTTTAATATTTTGTTTAATTACTTCATTTATCGCAATTTTATTTAAATTTTAATTGCATTAAAGGAAAATTATTAAAGATAAAACAATAAATTTTGCAGACCAATTAGAAGCAGCAATATATTTGAAATCTCTTTAGTGAGCGGTTCATAAAGTTGTACTCGTTTATTATTTAAATATTAATTGAAAAATGTTTATTAAACATGAATAAAATAAACAATTAACTAAAAATGCATGGAAATTTAAAAACATAAAAAGAATACAAAAATGTTGAAAAACAAGCTTACAATAAGATAACATGCATTTCAGCATAATTTTAATTAGGTTGAAACAATAAAGTGAAAATATTTTATGAAAAAATTTTTTCCAAAACCTGTTAAAAAGAAAGTTGCCACAGTAAAAATGTTAAAAAATAATTCATCCATTATAAAAAATATTAATAATCTTTAATTTTTTCTATAAAATGACACATTAATCGTTATTTGTAAAAATCAATTTTGATGAATACAAAAATGTTGAAAAGCAAGCTTACAATAAAATAACATGCATTTCAGCATAATGTTAATTAGGTTGAAACAATAAAGTAAAAATATTTTATGAAAAAAACTTTCCAAAACCTGTTAAAAAGAAAGTTGTCACAGTAAAAATGTTAAAAAATATTTCATCCATTATAAAAAAGAATAATAATCTTTAATTTTTTCTATAAGATGACACATTAATCGTTATTTGTAAAAATCAATTTTGATGTATAGTAGTGTTTCACATTAAAAAATAATATATATATTTAGAACTGAATAATATATAGTTAATTTAATTTCTTATCTCAATATTTTCCTCATATTTCAATCTTTCTATACGTAACAATTGAGTACATTTAAAAAGAAAAGCAGAACACATTATGCAAGCATTTGATGAGGTAATAAAGTGTTTATTCTTTTGCTAAATGTAGAATTAAATGTAACATTTATATTGCAACTGTTACAACTAGCAAAGAGCCATTAACAATAGCCTAAAAAGATCTTCCCCTGCCAAGCCTAAGAATGTTAATTTTCCTGAGGTGTAACTTTTACATTTCCAACTGCTTACTAGAGGACATCAACGAAGAAATTGCTCTAGTTTTTCTGCAATTACAAATTTTGTCCTTCTAACTGGGTCACTAAAATGAGTTTTTGAAGCATTCAGTCACAAATGTCGAGCAGAAGCTCAAACTGAGTATTATTTACAACCAATAAAGTAGTAAAAAGGAACATTTTATGATCAAAATGCTTCAAAAATGGATCATTTTATAACTTTTGAAAGGGTGTTTCCATATGAATTTTTCTCATCTTTTACTGTAGAATTATTTTATGACTTGAAGGATTGAAGATTGTAGAGTAAACCGATTTTATAGAGAAAAATTCGAGATTTATTTTTATACTCTTATTTTATTATAGATATTATTTATGACTAGAGTTTCCACCTGACTTGTTCACTCATTTATTTAATGGAATAAAACAGGAAATTTTTACATACTTTACCGCAAATTTGATTATTTGTATTACTTTTGACACAATTTATAACTCGTGTATTAACAATAATATTGATCATCAAACACAGTAAATAACAAACTCAAAATTATATTTACATATTTTTTTGTGTATCTAAAAATACTTATCATTATTTCACTGTAGAAATAATATTAAAAATAATATAAAATACATCTTAAAGAGGTATACAATTAAAAATATGCAAATCTAACCTTATACTTCAAATTAATGTTAGTTTTGTTTAGTTTGTTTCTTATTATCTTTAATTTTGTTTTTAATAATGTTTTTTCTTATTAACTCAAGGGCTTTTAATATACTTTTTTTAGGACAATGATAATCACATGGTTCGCTGATATGTTGAAAAATCTCTTCACATATACATTATGACAAAGAAAGATTTTCATTAAGTTTTGAGGAAAAAAATAATTAAATGAAAGATTATTTTAATCTTCAGAAATAGGTCAAAATTTTCATACCTGCTTTATATAGAAAGAAAAATTATGATATTTACTTCCAATTTTAAAAAAATTAAAGAAAGAAAGAAGAATTTGGAATATGTAACATTTCCTGAAATCCAGCTCATTAAATTTTCATTTCTCATTTATTTGAATTTTGAAAATATCATGGAAACTGTTGTACGATAAAAGTGAATATTTGTGTTTCAAATTATGATATTTATGAATTCATGATTTCCATACTACATTTGATACAGTGTAGTGGGTTGCTTATCAGGAAAATGTTGTAATGTATCTATACATTATAACAATATTTTTTGCTTTTTTTTTCCAGGATAATATTTCATGAGACCTGTATTTACATGTCTCAAGAGAAAAAATCATGAAATTTTCCAAACATTCATCCCAACATACACTCATACTTATGTTCATTTATGTTTTGATTCTGTTTAATAACGTAGAAATAAAATTTCTCTTACTCTTATTAATATATTATTATGATTATTTTTATTATTATCGAAGCAGAAGCAAAACATCTCTCTTCCTTCGTTCAACAGTTAATGGGAATAAAAAACAAGATTGAGAAAAACATCAATCAATCATTCAACAACGGTGTAATAATATTTGAAATTTAATTTTTTAATATATATTTATTAAAAATAAATTAAAATTAATTGGATTTTTGATAGCTTTCCTTCAAATCTTATGGTATTAAATCTAGTTAATCAGAAAAGTTCGATATTATTGCAATTTAAATTAACTACGTTTGTAGTACCGAAATTTAAAATTAGCTTCCTTAAAATTAATCTTTCAATGGTGTAACAACAGAAACTACTTAAGAGTTTTTATTCACAACTTGTAGTATTAAAACATTTGTATTTAATTTTTTAAACATTAAACCATAAATTTAGAAACAAGAATGTCTCAGCAGTAAAATTGCCTAATAGCTCGTGTTGAAAAATATATTTTAATGGAAAATCTGTTGTTTAATTGTGAAATCTGTGAATCTGAATTTGTATTTTTGTAAAATTTCCACATTAAAATTAAATTTTCAAATCAAGAATTTTATTTAATTGTTTAGGATAAGAGGAATCAAATATATTGAACAAACAAACATCAAGACATTTTTTAATTTCGAAATAATTTCTTTGATCTTTATCAAATTAAACCTCTGACCTCTTTCGTGATTAAATTATATATTAAGTAATTAACCTTAACAAATTAAATATACTGGCATAATTTCATACCCAAAATATGAATAAAAGTAGCGTTTATGAAAATACGAGTTAGACTGACAAAATCTGATATTAAGTTATATGAATTTATTTTATATATTTGATTTCTAATTAATATATGCATTGATATTTTCAAAAGGAAAATTATTTTAAATGAGGAAATAATGGGCTCCTATTTTAAATTACATAATTTATTTATTTTATCTTTTGCACTTTCTGTCACCCAATATGCAATATTTTCATAAGTATTTATAATAATTTCTAGAAATTGTTAATTGAATCGATTCCAATTTAACATTGATGGATTCATGTATACTACTTTAAATTTTTCCTTATGTTTTGAGTTGTAGATGTAATTGAATTGTAAACATTTTACTCTATTATATATTGGAATAAAACTGGAGACATTTTTATGATCTTTGTAAGAGTTTCTCAAAGATCGAATGTTTAAATCATTCCATGGATAAAAACATATCGATGATAACCATAACTTTATAATTCTGTTTCTAAAATTAAATTTTGTAAAAATTGGATTTACTATATCGAGTATTTCCTTAATATCTGGTAATTAAATTTTTTTTTTCTCATTTGAGTGTCCAAAGAAGTTGGAAACTTTTTATGGCAAGAAAGACAATGACTAATGTCTTAGTGGACATTGTCTAGTCTGGCATTTGTAAAAATAAATTTTAATTTTCACATATTTCAGTCTGTAACTTAAAATCATAGATTTCTTGATGTATATTGGAAATAGTATATATTTTGAAACTGAAAAATTTTCTGTGTCCGTTCCGAATTACTTAAAACATCTAGTTTTTCGCTCCTTCGTATCACTTTTAAAAAATGTCATATTTCAAAGTTGCAATAATTTTCAAATATGACACTTAATACGGCCAAAAATAAATTCACTTAACATGTCCCAACTTGTACTCCACAAGAACAAATAAGACATTTTATTTATAATTTAAAAAATAATATTTTATTCAAAGTTTGCTTGCTTAAAATGATATATACATTTTTTTCTTGCTTAAGCATAAATATATTTAATAACTATTATTTTTCACATTTCTTCAACTTTTTTTTAAACTTTCTTTTTATTTATATGGTTTATATTTTAAAAAATCATCGTACATCTATTCAAATGCCATACTTCGATATATTTTTATTCGTTAATATTAATTCGTAATATTATACTCAAAATTTGTCAAAAACTTTTAACTTTATAACTAAGAAAATTTCTTTCTTGCTCAAAAGAGAATAAAGGTGTTAATTTTTGGTTAAAATAATACAATTTTGTAATATTATTACTGAATAAATAAATGTTTCAATAAAAAATAACATTCTATCCATTACTATATTCAGAAATGTCATATTTCAAAGTTTTTTTATCTTCTAGAGAAAGAACGAGTAAGTTTCTTGATGGTGCTGCCATCTACTGTGCATTGTCTTAACTATAATCATAAAACTAGGTAATTTTTATTTTTTTGTCAAACATTTATTTGTTAAAATTATACCAGAAAAATAATAAATGATAAAATTAAATGAAAATTTTAGGATACTTAACATAAGAAATATCTTATTTTATTTAACAAAAAAATCACTATTTTATTTGTATTTTAATTAAGTATTCAAATTACATTAATCTGTGTCAAAATAAGTTATAAGCAAAAATTAAATACATCTATAAATACCAAATTTCCTTTTTTTTTTTTTTTTTTCCTTAAAATTTTTAATTTGCCGGGTACATTTTTTGAAAACAATTTAAGTTCCAACAGTCTTTTTGACATTTCCTTTATAAACGTCCATTTCATTTTTATTCACTATTAGAACCCTTCAATTTAATTTTATTAAAATTTCAATTAAAATTTTTATTTTTCAAAATGAATTTGTCATATTTGTATTTTGAAATTTAATATGAATAGTAAATATTTTATATAATAGATAGCAGCATCAGTTATTATTAAATAATGAATAATAAAGAAACACTCGTAGAATAACAAATTTAGAAAAAGAGAAAATGAATTCTCTTAGTAAGTGACAAATCTCACATTTAAAAATTTCTTTTCCTTTTTATAAACAAAAATATGGTTAAATCTGTAAACCTAAATACGATTAAAGTAAACAAAATTGTGTACAGCAGTTAATTAGATTTAAATAATTTTTATTTATAGAAAATTATTTTATGTGATAAGAAATTTATTTTATGTGAAATTCATTATGAATTAGCATACTAACCAGCACATTATTATTATTTTTTTGATTCAAGTCAATTCAAAGTTAGCAAGCATATACAAAAATTGGAAAGAAAAGTAAAATTAAAGCTGAAATTTTGAAAGTGAAAAATGCTATATGATAAGTCATTTACTAGTTAGTGAACCATTTCGTTACGAGCTTCACCAAAGGAAAAGTGTATCAAAAGCATCTTTTCAAGCAAGCTGTTTTTCTTTTCGAAGGAAAATCGTATCTTATATCAAAAGCCAATTGTTGTTTAATCTTTTAAAAATGAAGACTTTGTTTTCGTGATCAAGAACATAGGAATATTCCATTGAAGGGTAAGTATTGCCTGTTGAAGATGTATCTCAACACCAAAATGTTTTCTTAACAATTAGGAATATCGGACTTTTAAATATTTACATAAACTAAGAAAGATTCAGAAAACAAGGGCAATAGATGCCACAAACTTTGAACCAGAGGAACAAAGATGAGCATGATTTGAAATGCATAAATCGGCTAAATAGATAACAAAGAATCTTTCATTGATACATTGTGACGAAGATAAATAAAAATGATATATGAAAATCCAAAATGTAAAAAAAATCAAGTATGTGTGTGAATCCTGGAGAAGTAATAATATAAACACCGAAACGAATTATTTGCCTGTGCATCTGGTAGGATATAAAAGGTGGGTTTTTATTAAAAATTATTGAAACCAAGTGTAAAAATAATTTCCTCAGTCATAAAAATAATAACCTCAGTCAAAATTGAAAAGACTGAAGCGAAACATAGTAAAAATGTCATTTAATGAGAATGGTTTGCGTCCTATGAAATTACTTTTGTTAATGGAAGGTATTATAATACAAAACTGGTCAAAAACTTTTTAATAATTGACCGGAAGATATTCTAACATATAGCATACAATCCTTAATAAAACTAATTATTATTATCTAACATATAGCATACAATCCTTCTTTCTAACTATTTTTTGTTTCTGGCGGTACACAACGCCGTGTCTTTTGTTCACTTCCGGACAAATGCTGAAGTTGAAAATGATGACTTTACGATGTTACGAAATATGATTCTGTCTACCCTCCTGGTAGTCGTTAACTATCTGACCAATGGCAGAGAATGTTAAATAAATGATCCAGGATATTTTGATGAGTAAAGATATTTTATTCTCAGCTCTTGATTTCACACTTGTCTTTTTGAAACTTGCATTAAAACGTATTACTATATCAAATATTTTATTGATTATTCATATTTCATTTATTAAAATAATTATTTGTGTAAAATGAAAGATATTTATAGGTTGAAAAAAATAGTCTACAAATATAGAATCATTCAAAGTAACTTAATTACAAGGAAGACAATTTATTAATTTTAATATTGATTTTAGGCAGATGTAAAAAAAACTTCCACATTTGTAAATTTGAATTTTTTTTAAAAAAAATATTTTTCTTTAAAGTATAAACAGATAAAAGGAAGATAATCTTTACTTAATATTAAAATTTCTTAATTTTAAAATTCTATGCTGACAAAAGTGATCAAGAAATAGAATTTATGAAAGGTTATATAAATTTAATTGAAGCAAATAAAATATACTTCAAATGAAATATATAAATGAAGTTAAATAAAACAAATTATCATAAAAATTATTCAAATTAAAATAAATTATCAATCGTTTTCTAAGTTATCACTATGTCGAGGAAATTAAATTTAATTTTGATAAAACTTTTTGATGATATCGTTTTAATTTTATAAAATTATTTTTTATTCAATATTACTGAAACAATCAAATGAAAACTTTTAATAGCCCTTATTATCAAAGATTTTAAGAAGATTCACGTGTTCTGTAAATTTTGTAGAGTCTGTTTCATAATTATTTTTTTACGTTACATTTTGAGACAATACAAACTTATTATTCTATCCAACCAATTACTATAACATATAAAAAATTTAAAATACATTTATTGAAGAATGTGATGATTAAAAGAATTATTTTCAAATGAGCATATTCTTCAGTAAATGAAATTAAATTTTTTTTTAAATTTAGACTATCAATTGTTTTTAGTTTGGATAAATATTATTAAAAAATTGATGATATTCTGTTAATAATTTGAAAAAGTTACTTCGAATAAAAGGTCTAATTATTAGGAGTATTAAATCTGCACGGTGCCGAACATCATGGCAGTATTCAATGATTATGGTAAAAGATCCCTAAAAGCACAATTGTGGACGAAAAATCAAATTCAATGAGAAAGACATTAAGGAAGATTGTGAGCATCAGAACCAGGGCACTAAAAATGATTGCTGAGCAGAATGAACTTTTACAGAAACGAGCATCGATCAATATAATTCGAAAAAAAAAAATAGAGTAAACAAAATATCTAGAACAGAACGCCCGGACAAAAGCCCCTTATAAGAAATAAAAATCGAAAGCGACGAGTACAATGACGACAGAAGCATAAAACTTGGAATACGTATGAAAGGAAAAATGTCTTATTTTACAATGAATCCACGGTTTTTCTCGTGATTCATTTTTCACGAATATTGAATCTTTTTCAGAATTGATGGGAGCTTCAAAACTTATTTGAGTATTCAATCATTAGCTTGGTTAATGGAAATTAATAGCAAAGTTAAAAATTTTAGGCATTAATAATATTTTAAAAAAACTAAAGCAATAATCAATAACATATATGCCACTATATATACTTTTCTAAAAGGTTATTTCAGATTTTTGTCTTTTAGTATTTTTATACATTCATTTAAGAACTAATCTGATTTATATATGTAATATGTCAAATGGAATCAAAAGTGTATAGAAATAAGGAAAATTGTTTACTAGTTATTGTTTAAAATGTTAATATCATTAATAAATATTTTAAAATGTTATACACAACTAAGTTTGTTCTGAACAAATGAAAATAATTTGCGTTAGCTTTTAATTTAATAATAATAAATTATATAGTTTATCCCCAAAATAATGGAAAATTTATACCAAAGATATGTTTGTTGCACCTAATATGATGCGAGAGCACCTTTAGTAACTAAAACTACTTGAATCCTTCTTGAAATGAACGTATGCAAGTTCTCTAGACAGAAAATATGATGTTGAACCATTGCTCATGCAAAATTATTTTACCACTATATCGAGAATAAGGAAATCTCACATTTCCTTTAAAACAGATCAGTGAGATTCAATGATGCTTAAATCCGGTGATTGGACAGTCCAAAAAAAGGTATGCAACAGAATTTTCATGTTCCCGAAAACATAATATTATCAACTTGACAAGTGAAATCTCCAGATTGGGACTATGTCTGTGCATTCTATAACGCAGTTGGTCAACCAACAGAGTGATTTGGTCTCCACTAATGAGCCTATACATGTAATGAGTCAAGGATTTCAAACCAGGCCGCTAACCAAATGTTTCTCATACTTCACTCTAGGAAGGAAATAGTCTGGGTTTTAATTTTCTGTGGAACACACTTAAGCTCTTTCCGTTGTAAGAAAAAGAGAAATCTGTGGATTCATTGTAAGACAAAATATGTTTCCTATACATAGTTCAAGTTTTATGGCTCTTGAGTTTCTGTACTAATTGCTTTTGATTTATTTTTCTTGCAAGGAACTTTGGAACATCCGCTCTGTTCTAGGTACTTTGTTTACGCAATTGTTTTTCGAATCATATTGGTCGATACTCGTTTCTGTAAAAGTCATTCAGTTCAGCAATCATATTTGCTGTCGTGGTTCCGATACTCACAATCTTCCTTAATGTCTCTCTCATTGAATTCGATTTTCCAATTCTGCCTTGTCGATTTTTTGTCATGGCATTGTATGCTGGTATAATGTTCAGCACTGTGCTGATTAATTCTGCAAATAACTATGCCTCTGTGGTCACCGATACGCCAACACTACAAGCTCTCTCGATTTCTCCTATTTGGAACATTGCAGCCCTTTTATTTTTGTTCTCACAGAAAGAAATTTGAAATTAAGCAAAATAAGATGAACAATGCACTCACATACCTTATTGATACTTTAAGAAACAAAATTGTAAAAAAAAAAACTAGTATTTAATTCAGCCTTTTACTATTACGTATGGAAATCACTGTTTTCAGTGAAGATATTTTAATATTTTGTACAGTTCTTGACAAATGTATAAGATATTTACATTGATGGCTTCAAGCTTGTAAATTTAAAGTAGATACAAGATTGGATACAGTTTAAGAGTAAATGTATTCTTCGCATATTATAAACTTCTTGAAATTCAAAAATATTTATATAAAAATATAATTCCAAAACAAATCATTTAAAGAATTTCTCAAAAATATGAATTAAGATATTGAAATAACTAAGAAATTTGACATTATTTATTTATTTATTATTATTTTTAAGTGCGGAATATAAGGTTATAAAAATAGATGTGTTGATTTATAAAATACTGCATATTTTCATTGAATTTGTGTTTTAATGAAATTAAAATTTTTTTTAAGCTTTAATTTGTAAATATCGGTATGAATAATCTTTCATTTATTCGGTAATGTTGCAAAATTATCTCTTGTAAATGGAAAATAAAAATTTCTAAGAAATTAATGGATAAAACAAGTTTCATTTCAAAATAAACTTACTTCGAAATTTATGATTGAGTTTAAAAATTTTTAAATAAATAATATTATAATGTCGATAAAAGAAATCTGTAACGAACAATAATATGAATACTCTGCCGAAATTTTGACTAGTGATTTGTCTGGATTTTATTAAGTAGAGATATGATGATCAAACTTTTTTTTTCTATTTATGTTCCATTTTCTAAGGTTATAGCATCATACGTAGCTTTCAACAGGAATTAATCTTTTGTTACGTCAGTAATGTGTTTACTCTCATTTTCCCCGATTACAGATATGTCGTGATCGTAAAATAATTGTAATTCTTACATCAATCGAATAATAGATATGTCAGATCAACTTAGTTGGTGATTAGAAATTTAATCATCAATTAAGTTGATGATTAAATTCAAAATTAAATGAATGTTATATATTAAAATTAATTAAAAAATACTAAAATTTTCAAAAATAAATAAATAAATTATTTTGTTAAATTTGTTCTTTCATAAAATAAATCTATGACTAGAACCCTGAATTGGAAGGGGAATCCTAAACTCAAAACTGAAGACCCACCTTTGTCATTATTTAATTTGTTAAATTACGTAAAAGTGAAAGAGATATTTTAATCTTAAAAGATTTCCTTTTTCTAAGAACTACCACTGTGTGTCATGTTAAATTTCACAAACAGCCAACGAATAAAGTTTCTCCTACATCTAAATTTTACTACTTTAAAAACTTTCTGAACAGTAAGAATTTATATATATATATATATATATATATATATATATATATATATCATTCCATTATTACAACGCCGTATCATAATACTTCAAACGAATAACAAAGAAAAATTATAATTTTCAAAGAATTATAGCTTTCCTTGTTTATTCATAGTAAAGAAAATTATATTTCAGTACCCATTGTACATCTAAAAATATACTAATCAATCCTAATCTAATTGCACGTAATCACCACTATTTTCATTTCGAAAATTAATTTAAAGTTTTCCATAATTTTCATGATGATATTCTTTTTAAGACTTAAAATTGAAAATAATATTTCATTTTCTTTCTCTTAAAACATAATAGCCTAATAAATAAAATGTCATAAACAAAAAAAAAAGCGTAAAAAAACAAGTTTTAATATATTTTGACAGTTAAAAAATTTTATAATTAACTTTTGCTACAAAAATTTAAAATAAATATAATCAATATTAATTAAATTACTCTAATAATGCCTAATCGGTTAAAAAATTTTTTTAAATAAAAGCGTTCAATCAAATGTTTTGTCTTTAAGTAAAAAATAATTAATACATCTAAGGTATAAGAAAAGAGAAACTCCAAAAAATTAAAGAAATATGTTCTTCGATAATAAAACATATATAATGATTTTTCTTTTCTTTGGATAATCAATAAATAAATCACATAAAATGAATTTAAGTGCTAAATATATTCCCACAAATTAATAAACAGATTAAACATTTAAGTCAAATAAAATTAGTTGAGGCATCTAATAAGAAATCACCAATTAATTTTTTACTTTTTAAATTTATCAAACTTGAAAAATGTAAATAATTTTATAAAAAAGTTATATTTGAGATTTAACTGATATATGTATGTATATAAATATATGTACACATCATAAATTGATATATTATCATAAATCAGTTATTTGAGCTCCCCTAATTTCAAATGATTATTCTTTAGTTAAATTTAGTACTGAAGCGCAATTAATTTTAACTTCAACCTGATAGTTTTAAAGTGTGGTAGAAGTGGACAGTCAATATCTTTTTAGAGCTAATGATGTCAATGAAAATTGCAGAGGATCTAAAATAAAAAGTTACTTTCTTAAAGCAATTTTAACTGATTTTCTTTACAGATGTATCGTGAAATGCAGTAAATTTTAACTAATAATAAAATACTTATTTTGAACACCAATTAATTATATCCTTTCTTTAAACATTTTTTTAAGCATTCTGTATGAACTTGTTAAATATGCTCTAATTGAAAAACATTTTCTCTTAAATCAAGCTCTCATTCTTCTTTTATCAAAGAAACACGCAAGTGATTGATCCATAAAAACAATGAAAGATATTTTAAGTTTTTATACATTCAAACTATTCTCTTCAATGATTGCTTGATAACCTGTTACTTGAAGGAGAAATTTTTTTTGGCAGTGGAAGAAACAGTGTTTTTTCTTCAGAATAAACAATTCTTTCGTACACAGAGAAAAATAGAGCTGAAATGTGCAGAATCTAGTATGCAGTTTCCATAATATAAAATTTTCCATTCACAACATATTTTTTAAATTGATTTCTGACTTCATTCTTTTTGATTATTTCTTTGCTAATATCTATCATTTTCTGATCATTTGACTACTTTCAGATAGATCTTATACAGAGAGTCATTTTTGTTTCACAATATTTAATATTAAAATTGATTCTGAGGAAGTTTTTAAAACTTTTATTCCAAAGTTCCTGTTTTGTGAAAGTAAATTATGAAAAATATTTAATTTAGAATGATATTAAGTATATTTTATCCACTGCCATAATTTAATAATGTTAAATCATTATCTGAAAATTGAATCATTATATTGATGTCTATATATAACATTACAGTAACAGAAATGTTTATATACATAAATATAGTATTGATGGAAAATTAAAATTAAATTATTCATACAAATCTACCCCGTGAATAATTATTAAGGACAAGCTAAATTAGTATATAAAATATATAAAGAATGACCATGATTTTTCTAGAATCTTGCCTGTAAGGGCTACAAAAATCAAAAACATTTTCACCACGTTGTTTCGATATCTGTAGTTGTGAACTAAATAATTATTCAATGTCGTTTAATGATTCACAGAAACTAGGTACCCACTTGAAGGAAGACTTGAACATGCACCAAAATATCAAAATATTACTTAAAAATATGAAACAATAGTTATTGTTTGGCAGTGTGATAACATCACATCTTACCTAAGCTACTGAATAGTTTGAAAAGTATATGCATTAGGAAGATAAAAGCTATATTTCGCATCCCTTGTTTACTGCTTTAAATTCTAAACAATATTAACAAAATGAAAGCTATTACAACATTCAATAACATTTTATTATTTTATTCATACATCTTCAAAATTGACAGTTGTTTTGTTAATAATTTTAAAAATAAATTATTTTCGTTCAAAGAAAATTTCAAAATATTTTTTTAATGTTTTGGGAAGAAATTGCTGTGATTCACGTCATTTCCGAATGGAAATTTTTTAAAGTATCATCAATATTGTGGTGCTGAATAAGAATTATCACTTAAAAACTTTTTCATTATGATTAATGTCTTAAGATTTAATTAACCAGTTTTAAAAACTAAACCTTCTTCTAATCTAATTTCCATCTCACAGTTTTTGCATGAGAATATAATCAATAGCTTCAAGTACAAATATTGTAATATACTTTTGCATGGAGTGTGATAATGGTTTGGAATCACCTTATGAATTTGAGTTTCTAGGCTTAATGCACTTGTCACTCTATGTTTTGAATGATGTCAGAAAAACGATATCAAGATAATTTTGACATGTAGATTTTATTGAAGACAGCACTATACTTGGAGAAAGTCAAGAACATTTACTTGGTTGAAGGTGAGTTCTCAATCATAAACTTCGTCTAAAGGAACCCATTGTATCCCGAAGTGTCATTTCAGGACTCTTTGAATGCGGATTCCGATGCAATTTGTATGTAAATATCGGATGGCTAAATGATTGAAAATATAATAAAAAAAAGTGAAAATCTGCTTTCGGTCATTAAGTAAGAGTAAAAGGACATAGAACAACGACCATCTGCAAATAAAACTTATAAGATTGCAGTACATTAATCAGAAAAACTACGTAAACTGCTTTTCTACATAAAAAAAGTAATAATAATAACAAATAAATAAACATTTTTTAAAAAATATAATTTTTAAACAAAAAAATAAGTGATTATTTTGCCTGATTTTTCATCAATAAAAGGAAAAATTGTTTTTAAAAATTTTATTTTATAAATATTTCTTATATAGCGCATACTAAATCATTTTTAATAGTACTTTATAAAGAGAGCAACTTTGTAAAAACATTTAGTTTTAACATTTAATTTTCCTATTCTAAGGACTTTCTAGTTTAAGAACTATTTTATACCAATCCCACTGAGTTCGTAAATTTCAGGACCTACTATACTATGGAAATAAAACGTCTGAAATGATTAATATTGACCCGAGTTTAACCCCATTTGCTATCTAGTTTGACTTAGTAATGGCAGTCACCATTTAAACCCGAATTCAGTTAAATATATTTTATATCATTTCCAGTTTTCGGGAGCAGAGACGAGATATCACTTAAGATAAACCTTATTTTGATTTTAAGGCTATATTTAAATGCTTCCACTGGCTAATAAGAAATTCTATTGAAATAGAATATTCCCAACTGCATCGATTAATCTTATTCGATTATCTAATTAAATTTTTTCTCAAATAAGGAAAACGTAAGAAAAAAGTAATGTTTTTACAGAAAGATCCCAATTATTTATAGATTATTATCTTCAGTATATTATGTAAATATAAAGTAAGCACGTAAAATTAAATATATTAATCTTCTATTTTTGTTCAATTGAAAATACTCTTATTTATTTTAATTAGAAAATTATTTTTTGCTTACATTTTTCTTTTGAATATAAATTAAGGTAAATTATCTACACAATGGATTTTCACTTAATTTCTGTAGTATTTCTAAGCGAATTCTTCAGATATTGTTGACAAACTTTTTATGGATTTGACCTTAATTCATATGTATATAAATATTGTTTCAATTATAAAATTCTTAATTATTTTAACAAACAAAATGGACCTTATTATTCTGTATTAATTATTAGTATTATTTATAAAGAATAAAGTTACATTTATTTTCAAATAAAAAATTTTACATTATTCTAAACAGTATTAAATATTATACCTAATTATATTCAAAGAATAAATTAAATCTAATACTTTCCTTGTGTAGTGGTTTAATCTTGTGTAAATTTTTAAGATCTAAAATAAATGATTTCTCATTTTTTTTCCTATTCATACGATTTCTCATTCATAGCACATATTTTCAGTGAAATATTATTGGAAATAACAAGAAAGGCTTTCCGAAAACTCTTAACTTTGAAACCAGATTAAGAAAAAGGTATAAGACTGTGCACACACATTAAACCCGGTTTTTTCTTTATAATCATATCTTTCGGAAGTAAATAGCAGATAATTGACACACATTTTAACTAACAGTTATATAATATTTTGATTATTTTTTTATGTTTTTGTTCTTCATATTATTTTTGATGTTTTCTTATAGTTTTCTCGATAAGATAACTAATCTCAGAATTTTACGGATAAAAATATTGCAAAACATCTCCTGTTGTGGAGCGCAGCATTATTTTCTATAAATTGAAACAATTATGACAATATTTGTTGGCGTTTCAAAGATAAGAGATTGATACATTTTTAATAAGTAAATTTTCTTCTTTTGCTTATTTAAATTTTGTTAAAATCTTATTAATTTTTGAGGAGACAAGTTGATTTCATAAAGATACTTTTTTCGAAGTTTGAACTAGATGTCAGTTTTATTTCATTTCAAAGAGATCATAAGATTTTAAGCGATTTAAGAAGGTAGCAGATGAGAAAATTCAGTTTTCAAATAAATATTTCGAGATATAATTGTATAAATATTTATGTCGCATAAGGAACAAACGTAATTTTTGACTCTCTGATTGCTAAAACCAAAAACATTCTTTTCTCAATATTCAACAGTGGCTAAGAACGAACCCAGAAACTTCTTCGCTGAAGAAAGCAATTTTATCATTTGCCTATGGTGAGACAGGAACCTTACAGTGGATTCCAAATCACTATTAATATTTGCCTTAAATGCTGTTTAGGAAAATATTCCTCATTGTCTTACGGAAGTTTGCAAAAACTTTTTATAATTATTTTGAATTTGTATGCGATCCATCAAAAGTAACAATTTAATCAATATAAATAGCTAATTTTTTAATTAAAATTATAAACTTACATGAAAGCGAAATTTTGCTAATATAGCACTGTAAAATTTGAGTGTGCATAAAATGTTAAAATGTTTATTTCTTTTAATGTAGTATTTTTGTCAGTAAAATTTTAAGGAAATTTTAGATAAGTTATATGCTATTTAAATCAAGCTATAAATCACAATGGGTTCTATGAAGAAAAATGTACACTATATATATTTACCACTACACACATAAATATATAGTAATTATAATATAAATATAGTTAAAATTCATTATTATGTTTAATATTGTTAAAGTACAGCCAGACAGACATAATTAAACATAAATTCAGTATGGATTTTTGCTACTTAGCAGTAGAATCGTATTAGAATAAAAGAATCGCATAATTTAAAAGCCACTTCTTGAAGAGTTTTTTTCCTTTGTCAGAGAAAATTCATCATCGCAACAGCACAATTTCTCTATTTTATCATATTCACTCACAGTCAATAGACTCTGCCTGTGTCAAATTCACGTCAATTAAAAGATTTGTGAAAGCGGCTTAGAGGTCAAACAACGTCTCGCAAGTTCACATAACAGGAAAATATAATAGCTGTGTAAACTGTCCTGAAGGCATACTTTTTATTATTTTCAATGTACATCCTATATAAGCAGTTGGAGAACGCCATTATGGATTGTAGGTGGTAATGAACTTTTATTTGAAGAAAAGTGGACTTAACTTTTTTCCTGCCGACAAAATGAAAATAAAGCCACCAACCTGCTTAAAATTATTATAGGTCGTGTTATTCCTGTCGGCAGGGTTTCGGTTCTGTAACTAGTTTCGAAGATTCGACAATGCGTACCGAACAAAGAGCTCTCATTTTTGGACCATCGTATTTTAGAGAATGTGATGAAGATAGATATGTCATTTCCCTAGTGCACATTTAAAGAATGGAACCCGCTGTTAAAAATAATTATATCTTATTTATGAAACTGAGCATTTCTTTTAAAAGAACAAAATAAATTTTATTTATTTCCTCTTCAATATAAAGGAAGTAGCTAGGGTTTTAAAGTAACTATCATTTAAAATAAATAAACTTAAAAATCTCTCCAAAAAATTAAACATTTATTTTACATTTAATTTGAAAGTTCCTTGGTATTAACTTGAAAAATATTTTGAATAACATTTTACATTTCAAAATAGTTACGTTTTAAATCCAATGACTTCAGAAAATATTGATTAAATTTAACTGTATCGGAATTTAAAGATTTATTTTTTAATACCATCTACACCAATGATTTTTATAAATGGCTAGTTATTATATGATTAAACTTTGAAACCGATATGTATTTTATTAGTTTTTTATTTTCTGTCATTCTCTTAGACCGTTTCAAACCAATTTCGAGGGAGTAGTAGAAGCAATTAAAATTTTAACTGAATAAGTTTTTTTTTCTCTTGAAAATTTTAAAAAAATGATATTTTTTCAAACCCTATTTCAGCTATTCAAAACACATAATGTCACGGAATAAAAAAATTATTTAAATTTGCAGAAGAGTTTTTATAGTCTAATTTTAAAAGAAGTGACTATTGTCTTTTAGTGAATTCCAGCTTATATTGTCATAAATGGAAATGAATGGGCTGATAGATTAACAAAGGAATGAACTGAAACTTTTCAATCAAAAATTTTAATGATACATAAGCATTTAGTAAAAGAATAGTAAAATACATTGAGGAAAAATCACGAGGCTAAATTAATCAAAACAACTAAGAATAAGAAAAAAAGAAATTCAGTATGTAATATCTCTGACTCTTCCAGATCCACTGCGATAACAAGACAAACATGTTAAAGACCGAACATGATTGTCTTGCTAGATATCTGCATCACATTAATATATATTTTATTCCCTTTATAATAAAAATGAACAGATTTTTTTCTAAAATACTTTTCGTTACAGAAAGAAAATCTATATAGTTGAAATTAAAGACCCTGGAGTTGATACAGAGGACATTCAGCAACTGAATGTCTTTTAGTTTCGATGTATTCATAAATGATTCCATTTCCTGATATTGATGCATTTAATATTTGTTCTGTTTTGTTATTTCGTATTCATTTTCATGCTTTGATTACAAGTCCATTTATATAAAATCAAGAGTTTTGCAACGGGAAATGGTTTTAATCTCTAATTATTTTATCAGTATTTGCAGGACATTTTGCTCTTTAAAAATTAGTCTTATTGATCATAATGTTATATAAAAATTAACATTTAAAATTTGTAAAATTGTATGTTCATGTGTATACTCTTTATAATATCAAATTTGTAATGTCATATTAGTAACAAGGTTTATAAATAATTTTACCATTCATTTTATTGTTATACATTTATAAATCTAAATAACATTTCAAAAATACATTATCAACCCATTTTAATAATATTTTATTAATTTCATTGTATTTTCAGTACATTTTATAATATAAATTATCTCTATGTAAAAGCTTCTAAAATGTCTGATAAAGAATTTCTCTCATGATAATCTGTTCTACGAATGTTTGTTTCTGAAACATTCGTAAAAAAGATTTATAATTTAATTAATCTTAAGACTATTAATTTTAATAAATCATTATTAAATTAATATGAAGTGCTCAGATCAACTAGTTAATATATTTGAAAACATTTCACAAGATTTGATAATCGTACAACTCGTGAAATAAGGTGGTTTGATCTCTAAATATAGTTTCAAAAGTAACTTTCAGAGGTTGAAACCAAAATGCACATATGAAGATATAAATGAAATAAGGAAGTAAATTTTAATTTTATCTATAATGCATTATATTTATTATTAATTATCATTAAGTTTCAATAAAGTGAAAATACCACATGGTGCCTAAAAATTATTATTTATTTTCCTATAGAAATCGAAATCTATTCCACTGCATTGTCTCACAAATTTTGCTTCAGCCAATAGAATAGAGAAACTATCTCATGTCAGTTTATGATAGCCTGCATTATTTATTCGGCGATCACTGAAGATAATTCAGTCTTTATAGTTTTTCTCTTCCATTTTCTTAGCCGTAATAATTTCATCCAAATGGTCTTTTTTTGAAGAGAGATAAGCAGTTATCAAATTCTTGAGAAAAAGAAGCCTCAAAACAATGTATTCTTAATTGGATGTTCAGAGGCAAAAGAACATACAAAAATGAACAAATTTTCAAGAAAACAATGTTAAAATGTTCTGAGCAATAAGGAACTTGAAATTGCAACTAAAGAAATAAAAATGCATATGATAAATATTGTTGTGAAGGGCTTGAATACCTTTTTATGTTGATTTTGATCAAAATATCAAAGTTAATTATTTTCTTATTATTTGATAAAAAAATATTCTTACTTACAGTTATTGGAATTTTCTCTATATATCAGTTAGAGCCAAAATTATTTTAATTTAAAGAAACTGGAAATTCAGTTCTGAAAACCGGAAGTAGAGAAAAAGTAAGGCTTTCTATTTCAAATTTCTGTTTTAATTCATTTTTGTTTCATGAAAATGAGTTATTTGTAACTCAAAATAAGGACATTGAAATTTTTCCTGCAAAAATGTTTTTCCCAAAATTTTCGTGTAAGAAAATGTAACAAAAAAATAAACATTTCATTCTGGATTCTTGTTTATTTGCTTGTTTATTACAAATCCCACATCGGAAGTAGATGCTTATAGTAATTAAAGGCCCACTCTCAACTAAGGATCTCAGATATAATATACTCTTGTGGCCAAAACCTTTTCGTTGAACCAAATCAAACAGAAAAGAATAAATAAGTTTCATTTGACGTGTAATTATTTCTTCCTTCATCCAAAAGGACTAGATTCATATTTCATAGTTTTTTAATATAACTTTGAGCTTGAATGTCATTATCTATCGTCAACCAGGGTATTGAATCCTAAATCTATTGATTTCTCTTGATCTGAATTATTCTGAACATATTATTTTTAACCCCAGTTAATTTCTATTCATAGGTTTAAAAGCAGGAATCGCTAAAGTGGTCGATATATCAACCCTTGTCTATACAGTATAATTAGGGATCGATGAATGAAAACCAATTCTATTTATTAATAAATTTATTAACAGAAACGCAGTTTATGTATTTTTTTTTATTTAGGGTGCTATTTATAATTACAATATACACTGCTGACTACCCATATTGCAACATCAAAAAAAACAAGAGTTATCACAACAAAAATTATTTTGTAGATAACATGTTGACCAAGTATTAAATGATTAAATTTATAGACTTCTGTGAAGTGTAGTTCCTGCCAAAATCAGTAGACAAAGTAGACACTATTGTATGAGATTCCCGCTGCCACACGCATCGGCATTGATTTAAAGAGACTTAGAGGCGTTCTCGAGGTAACGCAGAATAAGCAGCTTCCACTCGTTGCCAATGTTGATCTGGTGTGGTAACTGGGGATATAATCTGGGTCAATTGTTGAGCAACCATGAATCACATGTTTTCTATATGTGAAAGATCCGGAGAGTAAGCTGGCAAGGGATGGTTGGTTAGTTGGTTTTAATGGCACAAGGTCCATGTAAGGACAAGCTGCGCCAAAGCTGGCAAGGGAAGCAATACAATCTGGCGATTGACGGAGAAATCTTGAAAATTGCTTGCCAAGTGTGGTATCGTATTATCCCATTGAAATATGGCTGTGGGCAAACTCTGGAGATAAAGAAGGACAACTGGCTCTAACACTTCGGAGATGTAGTGCTGGATGTTTGAAATACCGGCAATGCGTACTAAAGGATTGCGAGAGTATATGCAATACCGCCCCATACCATAATACCCGGTGCAGAACCAGTGTGGCACTGCGGAACGCAGCTATTCAGCAACATCCTCTCTCCACGGTGTCTCCACACTCGAATGCGATCATAATGGGGTTGCAGACAAAAGCATGACTCGTCAGTAAAGACAATTTCATTCCATTCTGCCGTCCACATCCTTCTTTCATGGCACCAATGACAGCAGAGACATCTGTGGTTCTGAGTCAAGGGTAAACGAAGCAATAGACGTCTTGCATTCAGACCACTCTGCTGTAGACGGCGTCAAATGGTGCACTGGATGATGCGTTACAGACTGAATGTATATGCTTCTATGCTTCGTGATGCGACTGAGCGATTCGTGATTGCCATGATCACAATTTGCCTGTCATCACGTGAAGTGATGCACTGAAGTGGATGCGGTAGAACACATTGGTTCGTCATACCCTCTTGCATCCAACGATCACATATCAGCATTACAGTTGTTTGGTATCGTCCAACACGACTACTGATTTCCTTGAAAGATAATCAGCAATCTCGGTAGACCACTATCTTTTCTCTGTCGAGTTCGGATTCTTGATCATAAAACTATTGCTGCATGCTAAGAGGCATAATTAATCGTTTTTTGAAAAAAACTGCAAGAAAAACACAATTGTCAAACTTGAAATCATTGAAATCTCCAATCCTATAAATAGCGCTTTGAAGTAAAGCTACAGGTGCGCGTGATGTGCGTCTGCACTGAAATTCTAATCATTTGCATATTTTACCTCCGCTAATGCATATTGTAAGTTTCATGTTATTTGCATACTTCCTTCAAGGTGTTGTATTTGTGTTGGCCAGCAGAGTAAATATAAATTGTATTAGAACTACTGAATTCAAAAAATGAAAAAAGAAAATATATTACGTTATGATAAAAGTAACTTTTGTACCTTAGTTTTTGAAAAGATTAGAATTTAAACTTTGTTTAACAGTAAATAGATGTTTTGCATTTCTTATAAATTCTTAAAATAATTAATAAAACGTTCTTTGCTTTTTAACATGTTTTTAATTCTGTACAAATTTACTAGTGATTCTGTTTAACCATAGTTAATTTTTGGATAAACGGCCATCAATATGATCTTTTTTAGCCCTGAAACAAATTATTGAGCTATTAGGTATTTTACTAACTTATTCGCAGCCTACCCTGTCTAGTGGTAAAAGACCATGACTGCGGGTAGGGAAGTCTTGGGTTCGAATCCCGGTTTGGGTATGGATGTACTTTCTCTCTCTTTCTCTCCTGCCTTTGTCCTTCTCTTGTATGAATGGAATGCGAATGGTTGCCTACCCTATAAACGGTTACCCATGGCATGCGTGGAAGTCGTACTCCACACCAAATTACGGGTTAGTTGGAAAAGTAAAGCAGCTCACTCCATACTGCCAGCTTAACTGTCACAAGACAACAGCAATTAACCTATTCGATCTTTGATAGTTCTAACTGTATTTTGAAATTCTGACCTTAATGATTGTTGAAAGTAAATATTTGCGAATTTGGGTTTTTACTTTTATTTACTTTTTTACCTGTAAAATAAATGGTAATTTCAAATCTCCAATTCAGAAATATATTTATATAAAAAAATATTAGCTAATGTTTGAATCGTCCATTTGTGGTCGAATTCTCATCATACACATGTTGTTCTAGCAATTCGTAATGAGACAAATTACGAAAATCTAATAACACAAACTACACATACGTGGGAAAATAAATGCTTATTTTTTTTCTGTTGGTTTCGCTGTTTGAAGCTGCAAGGTCTGAGTCATTGAAATACTTCAGTACAATCAGAAATAATCATTATGAGACCGATATATGTGTACATTCAGGATATCAGGAGACTATCAAAATAGGGAAAATAGATCTGTCATGATATGGTCACCCGTATCACGGTTTTCTGCTAGACCTATCAAAACTCTGAAAGGAAGGATCAGTGGAAAGGCGTATGCAGAAATTTTAGCTGACCATGTCCCCCCTATGATGTATAAACTTTGCATCCTACAAGAGTAATTTTTAAAGAAGATAATGGACCTACCCATGAAGTGGAACCTGTTTAATCATGGTTTGATGAACACTAGGATAAAATTAAATATCAACCTTTGCCTGAACAGTCATACACATTCATCCGGTTTTAATATAATGGAACCGTTAATTTAGATTTTAGAGCTTTCAGTTTGGAATTGATATCCTCTACCGACATTTCTTCCAGTATATTCACAATACCTCCATGAAGAATGGATCCACATTATTCTAAACACTATTCAACACTTATATAAATAGATTCCTAGCTGTATAAATAGATTCCTAGCTGTATATACAAGCTATATTCCTCGTCAAAATCGATCCAACACCATATTAATAAAGGCTTCGTTATAAATCTAAAATATTTTCATTATTTTGATAACCACCAGTAGTTATATACTTTCCTCTGCGAAGTAGTTTTCAGAAAAGAATGCTGATTCAAAAACTGATATCTTCATTTTAAAATAGTTCGAAATTACTGACTGTTGTCATGCATTTAACGTCAAAAGTAAGAAAGAAGATATACAAAGTTCAAAATAATAAAGTGGTCAAAAGTAAAGAAGTATTAAAAAAGGAAGAGTGACGGTGATTTCTCTGATATCTTGAGTGGAGAATACGAAATATTTTTGTCAATAGACCAATCAGTTATGTTTTTATTTAAGAAAAATAATACAAAGATGCTTATTAATATGTAATTTTATAAAATTTTGTTAGTAAACGCTTCATTATTAACATTTTCTTAACGAAAACATTATTTCTTATACATCATTAATATGTATGGATAATAATTCCAATAAATACAAAGTAATTAAATCAAATCTATAGTGATACAATTAATTTATTTTTCGTTTCAGTTCTAGGCATCATTAGTCATAACCTCACACGCACTCTTTTTGGTAGAACTTGTATGTGAAACAAAAGAAAAGAGAATATATATGGAGTTATTTGATTGAATAAGACAATAAACGTGCTGTGACAAATCTAGTATTATTTTTTCTGTCTGTGACAAACAATGCTGTCCAGTATCCTCTTGAAATTTGATTGTCTCATTAAAATCCATTTCTTGTTGTCACGAAGAGTCTGCTGCTTCACATCATGAGCTTTAGGTTAATGAAACGGCGGAGTTGAGACTTGTAGAAAAGACCATATCTACCTGTAGTAAAGGAAAGGATCACAGGACGCTGTTATAATTCCTTATCGTTTCTGACTTCCGAGAGTTGTAAAGACCAACACAATGCAGTAGTGTGGGTCAATCAGTGCAATTAAAACCAATTATTATTGTCATTAGTTCGCTTGTTATGATACATTTCCATTGAGGCGAATAATTAGAATCATAAAATAAAGGAATCGAATGTATTCTTTTAAGTGGATATTCTAACCAAGACATAAAAAAATATACATTGCTTTATTTCTGTTTTTCTTTTTTTATTATTATATTTTTATTGGTGTAGGGAGAGATTTTTTCAATGCATATCGCAAAAACTTTAAATAACCTTTAAATATTCATTGGTAATAACCTTTGAATATTTATTCCGGATCGCTTTATTTCTATTACCGAAAACTTAAAAATAGAAATATTTAAAACCATTTTTAGTAACATAAAAAGAAATTATTATTATTATTATTATTGATGAGTCATTCTTTTTTTTCCCTCGGCTGTTTGACCAAACTGATGTAATTCAATTTAATCTAATGCACGAAGAATACCTTTTTTTAAAAAAAGTTTGTTTTAAATACCATTAAAAACTAAATGTTTGTTTAAAAAATATTTAAAATTTATGTACCTTTTTAAATTTTGTAACATTGTCTCTGATAATTTTGCAAAGTTAATTCCAATATTCTTTTTTCATCTTGATTTAATATTTAAATAAATTAAGTTTTATTAAATTCAAATTGAGATATTCATAAATCTGTTGCATGACTAAAATGATATGCTAGTAGATTTTGTCCCCTTTCTCTTTACAAATATTAAAGATAATGACGCCTTCATTTCATAAGAAATTTAGAAAGTTAATTATCGTTCTTTTATGATTAACTTATTCAAGCATAATACTTCATGGAAGTAAACCTATTTGAACATTTTTTTATTCCAAACATATTCATTTTATTTTGATAAAATGAAATGATAAGTTTTATAGGAGCACTAAAAATCTCTTCCATATGGATCATAATACAATGTGTGAAAAAAAAGGTTTTAATCTTACTTTCAAAATATTAAATCGAATATTACTATAAATGTTCTGAATTAATTTAATAGTAGAAATAAGTAGTCAAAATAAGAAGGTAAAATATATTCAAAGTTGTTCGTATGAATGTAAGGTAAAAGATAACGATTCTTTATAATAGAATATTTTATAACTAATCATTTCTTCACTTCAAATTTTATAAAAATAAACTTGCTTATCAATTTAAGTGTGTAATTTTAACTGTAAACTTTTTTAACACTAAACATACCGGGGATTTTTTTTATTCGGCAAAATTAATGGGGAAATGGGTCAAATGACCCCTTTCGGTAGTTTTAGTGTTAAACTGTTGAAAAAATTCCTTGTATAATCAAGAAAAAATCAGTTATTTAAAGTTTAGAATAGCAAAGAATATTATAAAAATTAAAATGCTTTCAACAAAAAATAACAAATTATGTTATCTTATAGTGTGGTTAGTCAGACATAGAATTTTAAGGGCAATTCTATTATTTTTTTACTGTTTCATAAATTCTTTTCTTGATAACAAATTTCTAAAGTAAACAAAAATCTTAAAATAAAGAGTTTATCATTTTCATGGATAAAAGTAATAAATGCATTCGAATAAAGTAAAAATAAATACCTAAAATACAATTATGACCTAAAAGTCGCCTAAAATATAACTTGTAATTTAAAATCAATTTTCAAGTTAATCATAATAATTGCGAATCCTTGTAATCTGCTTTTATATTACTTCAAAGCTGTTAAGAGTAACTCAAATTGCATATTCATATATTTTAATGGTACGCTACTAACCCCAAGGGTTGCAGACCCATTTTCTTCAGCCTGAAAGAAAAGCGAATATTGAAGCGGATCGAATTCGGTTTCGTCGTTCTAACCTAAAATTCACTTAGGAGACCGGCGCTTTGCTATCCAGTTAACTCCATTTAGGTCAAAACTGTTGCCTTTTTTATGAACCTGTCCTGCATTGCTGATGAGATAGTGTGATTGAAAAAATGAAAAAAGAATGTGCTGTAAATCAAGCTTCCGTCGAAGTTCAAGGTCACTTTTTGGAAGCCGTCCATCTTTTTTGCTGATGTTGTTTTTGCTTGATTTTTAATAGAGAAAACAGAATAAGTAAAAGGGGATTATGCATAAGTTTTTGTTGAGTGTTGTTTGTCACTAACCCACTAGCCTAGATGAGGACGATCAACATGCTAGTTTC
Organism: Latrodectus geometricus; assembly: GCA_026290005.1. Classification (NCBI taxonomy): domain Eukaryota; kingdom Metazoa; phylum Arthropoda; class Arachnida; order Araneae; family Theridiidae; genus Latrodectus; species Latrodectus geometricus. Next base: position 320,597 of record JAPDSC010035677.1, read on the forward strand.
TACAGAGAGTGTCATAGCAATTCCTTGCCTTTGGCAAGTAAATTTTCCCATGGATCAATTTGATCTTATCTTTAAGGTAAAACAAATCTCGAATATTTTAACTTTAATTATTAATTATGAAAGAGAAATGGATAAGCTTACATACATTTATTCATACATACACACACACATATTTATTGAGAGAGACAGAGAGAAATTTGTATTAATCTATAACATTTTTATACTTAAAGATTCGAATTATTTAAGGCATCAACGTCTAATAAAAAATGCAAACTTAAACTATACAAAAATAGGTCTCATTTATGCATACATATTTTGTATGGTGATAAAATTCCTAAAAATTTAATAAGTGGTCTAAGAAAGTTGTAGTTCTTTGTTTCGAATCTAGTTTTCTAATTTTTAAAATTCTAATTTAGAATTAGAATTTTATTTGCAACAGGAACATCGACAGCAAAACTCTTCGTTTGATCTTTAGATAATTTTGCCATTTTCATGTATGTCTTATAAGGATTTTATATACATGTTTTACAGTTTGTAACAAAGTTATATGGAGAAAAATATTTGTCAAACTTTTCCATTTTAAATGGTGTGGATTCCACTATTTCTTTAACTTAGATGTGAATACCATGTTGAAGTTTATATATTTATACCATAATTTCTGGAATAAACGCTGCACTTCTGGAAAGTGATTGAAACAGAATTAAAATTGATATAAAAAACAGCCGAATCATCGTAAGTACTTCATTTAATTAAAGTTAAAATGGCATCGCCATGAACACTACCGTAGCTAAATCTTGACCCATGTTTTATGAGATATTCAAGATCATATTTTACATAGAATGCGTTAAATGAAATATAACTAAGAAATAAATAGAAGAGAGATGTTGAAAATATAATTACATTCACGAATGCACTTATATTATTCATTAAAAGAAATTAGTAGTTTCCTTTCATAAGCAAAGTGTATACAAAGTTCATAATTTTTTTATGAAAAATATTTCTAGTTTTAAAACTGAATGAAAAGTTACTTCTGCAGCCAAAAAAATTACGGAAAACTATGCATCATACTAATATATATAATAATTGATTATTCATTGTCTGAATTAAAAGTGATTTGTGAATTCTGATCTAAATCAGAGACTTAAGTCGATGTCAATAAGTTATTATATCTTTATCTGTTATCTTGGGATATAACAGAATCTTTAAATATTGACATAATGGATGATATATTTGCCAATTTCTACATAATTTTTAATCATTTTATAAACACAATAGAATGTTTTTCTTTTTCATGTGAATGTAAGCGGCATCGGTAGAAACACCGCGCTGTTACAAATTTGGTTTCTAAGCAGATAAATGCTGTGACTTTTATTGTAAAAATTATAGTACATCTAAAATTCGTAATTCCTTCCCGAAAATTCTCATGCTAATAGCATTTTTAAATTGATTTTGTAAATATTTATCCTTATTTCAAATTTAATTAATTTTAATCCTAATTCTAAAATTTAATTTCCCTTATATATAAATTAGAAAAATATTATTTTTTATAGAATGTCACAATTTTGTTTTCTGTTTTAATTAAAATCAATTATAAATCGTTTTTACAGAGTAAACATTTCTCTGAGTAGAAAGTTGAATAAATATTTTGTTAAATACACGGAATTATTTAAAATTTAATTAGTTTACGAGAGTGCATTTTCCGAGTACAAACATCGAACAAATTCAGACAAAATTGAAAAGTTGTTTAAATGTTTAGAAAATAATTTGAATGACATGTGTTTCATTTTCTAAAAATACTCAAATCAAAATGAAGTCACATGAAATAAAAATTAAAATTTTGAAATCAATCTCAAATAAAATTTTAAGTCATGTTGTTGTACATGTATCAGTTAAATTATGTTGTCAGCATTTGATCAGATTTAAATGGTGAGTGGGTCAGTTCTTAAAAATATTCAAATCAATAAAAGGCTCAAACAAAAGAGAATAATTAATCGAGCAATTTTCTAAAAAAAAAAAAAGAACCCCTTTGTCATTTACTGATAAACTAAAAACTTTAGTTCATTATTTTATAGTTTTATTAAAGCATACTGATTTGTTGATATGTGGTAGCAAAAGATATTTATACCGAATAAAAAATTTAAAAACATGAATATTTAAACAGTATTGAAATAGTAATATACTTTTAATATTGTAAAAAAAAATTTATTCTCACGTATGAATTTTAAATCTTGAATTAAATCAATCTTCTTCTGTGTTGAAAACATAACATGACAAAATCAAATACGATGCTCATGTTAAGTACATTTATATATATGAGCATATATATTAAATACACTTTCAAGATAAAAATGAAACAACATGAAGATATCAGTTATTATTAAAATCAGTTTATTGAAAATCGATAATTAAATTTAATTTGAATTTGAATTGATATCAAATAAAATCTTATTGATGTCAAATTAAATTGCAAACCTAAAAAGAAAAATTCCAATAATGGAATAAAAAATTTTTAAAAGGTGATAATAAACAGAAATTTATTTATGAGGTTTGTACATAAATATGCTGAGAAATATTTCATTAATTTAATATTTTTTTATCAAAAATAAATATGCATTTTAAAGAATGTGCTTTCATAAAAAATATATTATCAAACGACTTCAGTTAGTGAAAAAAAAGGAGTGAGCTAGTCTCAATTTTCTGATGTTAAAATAACAATTTATCAAAAAATCGTGGCTTATACATTTCCATTTTTATATATATATATATATAAAGGCATTCTTTTGCTGACAAAAATGGATCTAATGAAGGATCCTAAGCGTATTAAAATGCGAGTGGTTAAAATAATTATAATGAATGAGTTCATTTTCTGTATGCTAGTAAGTTTTCCCATTATACGCAGGACTAATAATCAATCATGTGTACTAATAAGTGAAACGAGTTAGTATAATTTGATAAATTTTACAAGCTTGTGCATAAAATATGAAAACTCTGTAAAAATATCAACTCTTGCGTACCATTTAAAGAAAAACTGAAAAATCCATTTGATAAAAAAATATATTGCTTCTATTTTTACCAATTTAGATTATTTCAACAATTTAAACCTATTTTTTCAAAATTGGAATCAATCATTCTTGATATCGAAGTAATTTTAAAAGGAAAAAAATACTTATAAATAAATGCAAATCTTAGGCTGAAATATCAAGATTATATGGAAACGATGGGAGTTCAGTTAAGCATAACATTTATGAAATGTAGACAGAAAAAAGTGTAGTAAAAAAGCACACTTTTTTAAATAAATTTGTACGCAATCTTAAAATGGAATGGATAAAATTATAATATTTTTTCCTTTAGTTAGGGATCGTTGAATAAAGTCATGTTTTTTATCATATTTATATTTTCCCAAGAATTTATATTATCTAAAATCAATTTTACAAAATTATATTTATCTTACTCTCTACTTTTTTGATTACTTAAATCAGTTCCAACTTCTTTTATTATTTTTTTTTCAGAAAAAAACACATGAAAATTCGATAACTATTGTGCTATCAATATTGAAAACGAATGAATTACAAATTCCTTTTTAAAATTTCTACATCTTCAAATAAGATTAGACCAGAGGGTTTTATGTGAGGGAAAATGCTCAAAAGCAATTCACTTACATTTAGCTTATCTTAAAAAGGACTATCAATTTTAAAAATGCGTGTAAGGAACAAAATGGGTTACTTTAACCAACTTGAAATTCAATGCAAAATTTTAAAAAGAAATACATTTCTTAAAATTTTGAATACCTTTTAATAAAAATTTAATAAAAAGAAATATATTTTAATAAATTTGAAGTATGTTTCTTGACTGATGAAATTTAATAAATGTAGACAGTTTAAAATTTATCATAAGAGAACAATATTTTATAAAAATAACACGCAATAATTAAATATCAGTAAATGAGAGTTTTAAAGGCTTACGAAGGTTCTTAGTGAAAAAATGTCAAATTATTAATGATTCATATTATTTTGTGCAATAAACATTTATTAATTTATTTGTTAATCACAATATTAAAAAGTTCGCAGAGAAAGATAATTCGATTTATTTACAGTTTATTCCCAAACCTACTTTTGCTTTCAGAACTTGAAGTTACAAGTTCTAGTATTTTTCAACCTAATAAACTTAAATTGAGTATCTAAACAATGAATAAATTCAATGACTAACTATTCATAGCTATTAGTTTAAAGATTTCAATGAAGCAAGCTTCTTATTGATCTATACTTTTAATGTTCATAATGACTGAAATTACAATAAATTTCTAATGTTACGTGGGTATTAGTTGCTCATTTTTCATGCTCATTGAGTTAAGTTGTGTTTAAGCACTTTTTTGCTCTAATAGTATTATTGCGATTTTAAAAACAAACGTTTTTATTTCTTTGATTTAAAATATGTTGACACAATTACTTTTAGTAAAAGTTCAGAGTTTTTCCTCCTTTATTTTTTTAAAAATACTTTTTCAGTAATCCCAGATAATTCTGACTTTATGCACAGAATAATGGAGTTGTTTAAAAATAATTCTCACATTTGATTTGTCTCAGAACGCAATTACATTTTAAAAGGACATTTTGTGCGATATATTTTGATAACTTTCAAGTTTTAAATAAGCTGAATAAATTCCGGCGAGGATAAGAGAATTTTTATAAAATTCCATTTCATTGAAAACTCTAACCAGTTTAATCATCAAAAATAAAATTTTATTGAAGATGATATTAAATATCAATGTTTGCTCTGCCTCTTTCTGAGGATGGAGTCTAACTTTGAGTATCAAGGGAAACTCACTGAGGATGATAATTATTGTATCTTTTAGTTATTATCTAACTTCATAGTTATTATCTTTGAATTTTTGCCAAAATCATTGCCAATGGACTAAAATTTAGAATCTAGAAAGATCTATAAATTATAATTAATTAATATATTACAAAAAGGTAATGAGATTATAAAATATAAATTAGAATATTGATCACATGAACCATACTTTTAATTTTTAATAATTAAATAAACTTTTAGTTTTTTTAGTTTTTAATAACTATAAGTATCGCTTGGATAAAAATGCATTGAAATATAATATTTCATAAAATGGCGTAAAAGAATGTTTTTCTTTTTTTTATCATTTGCCAAAATTGTGTTGTATTATGCTCTTATTTCATAAAATTTCTTTCCTTTCTGCAGCATATATATTAGGTTGGAGAAAAAGAAATCCATTATTTTTACGTGAACTTTATGTAACATCTTTTGGATTCACTTTGTAAAAAAGTTTAAAACAGCTTTCATGTAGATTTTTAGGTCTTGCGCGTTACGACTGCTGACATGCGGTTATCTTCGATCATTTTTGATATTTTATAGACATTTTCGACGATGCTGTATCCACATGGGAGGTGCATCTCTAACATCAAAAATACCCGAATGGAATCGACGAAACAAAAATTGTACGTAACTGGTTGTTACAGTCTTATATAGGATGATAAACATCTTTCACAATTTTAGCCACCCGGCTATCTTTTTTGCCGTTACAAGAGAAAAACGAAAATGCAGCGAATTTTCTATTTGTTGTCTTCCATTTTTAAAACCTTGTACTCGTAACTGAATTAATAAACAAAAAACCGCAAGTGGATATTTTAGTGTCAAATGTAACCTTTCCAACGAGCATAAATCTGAAATTGTTTGATAGATACCTCACGAGATATCGATCACTACAGACGTCTACTGTAAAAGTAATGGATTACTTTTTCCCCAAACTAATTTATTAATTAAATTTTCAAATTTAAATAGTGAAATTGCATAAAAGTTCATATGTGTTCCTTTGATATTATATTAATGTTCTGCATCTTACATAGCTGTTACTGTGTAAGTGACGATTTTAAATATATTTGAAGATCCAACAAACAACATTTAATAATATTTCAATTTTTCGCAATATTTGAAAATATTAAATTTAGATCTGTTTCATTGATATATTTTAAAATATGAGGGAGAAAATTACCCGATTATTTTCAATATTAACCAACTATAATACTTATTTTAAAACCATTTGGACAATGTCTGATGTTGATTTAAGATAAAGCTACTGAAAAATGTCATAAAGACTTTCAACAATTCTCTCTTTTTTTTCTTTGCATGAATTTCTTTTCGTTAACTATTTCAAGAAACATTTTCACTCAACTGTATTGATTTATCATTTAAAACAAAAATTATATTTAATACTTAATCAATTTATAGCTTTCATATTTGCGATGATAAATAAATACATTCTAATTGATACTAAAAACAATTATGTAATAAATAAATAAATAAATATGAAAACTTGAATAATAAATATGAATACAACTTCCCATTTCTTGCATTTTCCTTGTATTAGTAATAATAAAAAAATTCTCTGAAATCCTATGAAAATATCTAGTTTTAGTAATTTGAAATCTAACAGATTAAAAAATATACAAGGTAATATATTTACTATTTGATGCAGATTATTCATTTAAGTGATATCGAAAAATTCTTCAAAAAATATTTTCAATTTCATAACATTCTATCCAAGCAAATTATCTTAGTTTTGCTTTGTTTTATATTTATTTATTGTTTATATACATTTATTTGACATTTTAACAAACAATATATTATAGTCGGTTATTATTGTATTATACTGATCATAGAACTAAGAATTATTCCACTATCAATCACCCGCGTAACTGTATATGATTTCCTTATTCTTAATAATGAAACTATATACAGTTACTTGTATAAATTAACATTCCTTTTAACAATTATGAACTTCTAGATTCAAATATTTAAAATTATCGGTATACTTTCTTATTTTCAAGATTTAATGTTGTATTAATTAGAGATAAATATTGAAACAAACAAGTTGTGAAGTTTGAAAACTGAAACTTTGTAGTGTCATGAAATAATTAATAGTTTCATTTAGATGAAATGCACCCAATACTGAAGGTTAAACATTAACTTTACAAATAGTGATCAATAAATTAACTTAATTGATTGGGGCAAAGTCATTGGGGAGTTTTTACATTATTTTTCTTTAAAAAAAAAATTCAAAAGTAAACAATAATTATTATTGCCAAAAGCACAAGCTATCTCTCTTCGCGATATATCTCAAAATCATGTCAGACCGGCGAAACTGTTTAAAGATGTTCCAATTTGGAACATTCACGAAGTGGCCAGACTACAGCCTTAATGACCATATAAATGTGTTCTTGAAAAGTGATTGTCCACCCCGGGCTACGGGTTGAAGATCGATCCTTTTTTTATGATTGTTTTCATCGTCGGAAGGAGTGGTTCCTGTTTCCGTACCGATTCGGTTTGTTCTTGTTTTCATTTCCCATGTGTGAAACACTAACACACTTTTAAAACATGATGGCTTTAAGCTGTGTTTTCTCGGCTTATTTAATCGGAACCATTGCGCATGTGTCTGTAATTTGAATGATCAAAATTACTTTATGTGTAAGCAATGAAATAAATAGAAAACTACTCTGATTGCTTCGTGTTAATTATCACACACAAAATGTAAGCTTTTCTAATGAAAAATAAGAAATTATAATTCAGTAGTTAAACTAGCATGGAGGAAAAATTTGGAAATTAATTCTGCAACTACTAAAACATAAGAAACTGAAGAATAATTTCGTATTGGTTTCCATGTTTTGGGGATCCTCAAAATTTCATAGTGGGATTCTTTATCATGTTCATATATGAAATTTCGAATAATAAAAACAGCAAGAATACTATCTGGACAATAAAACGTACTTGAATTCCAATTAAGACTTTTTGGTAAGACCCAAGTATGACTATTTAAGTAAATACTCTTATTCTGAATATGCAATGTTTGATATTAAATTAAAGTGCCATAATTAGGTTCTAATTTAAAATATTACTGCTATTTAATAAAAGAAAAAAAAAGCATAAATTAATATAAACATTTTTTACACTAAATCTATGATTTTGAGTCTATATATTAAAGAAACTGACAAATGAAAACGGTAATGAAAATATTAAGGGATATATAAATACACATGAATCTATTCATATATAAATAAATCCTTCAAATCTTCTAAGTACTACAGAATATCAAGCTATTTTTCAGAAAAATGTAACAATATTTAGTTTCGGAAAAATGCAAAAGTATTTATTCAAAGTGATTGTATTTTTGTTCGATAGTTTTTAAGAAATTATTGAAAATTCTTGATCAAAATATGGAGATTTTTGTCTAATTTAACATTAAGAATTAAGCAATCACTTCACTTTTCTTAGATTTTAAATTTCAGGATATTAAATCGTTCAGTGTTTTGATTAATCAGTGTATTGACATCGTTCAGTGTTTTGATTATTTTGAAAATTTCATAAAAAAAAAAACATAATAAATGAGTTTAATTGACGGTAAAGCTCAGTACTAATAAAAAGTAAAATTTTTAATTTACTAAAAAAAATATTAAATTTAATATACATAATATTTTAATCATGTTATTTTAAAGTGGAGTAACCAAAATAATAAAAACTATTACCCAAAAAAATTAAAAATTGAAAAATTCTTTATTATTTATTGTAATATAAATGAAAAATAGAAATATTTATATACATGTCATTGCATTTGTTTTAAATTGTTAATTTTTGCTTATAAATTTCGTATGTATTCCTAAGAATACTTTTAACATATTTTTAGTAATTAATTTAAATTTTTTTAAAAATATGCCTTAAAGATCTTTTTTAAGAAAACTATGTTTAATTTTATAAAAAAATTCATGTTGAAATGAAATTCTTATAGAAAATTTGCTTCAAAATATATTTAAGTCTCTTTTAATCTTTATTATAAAATAAGTATGAGATAAAATATTTTTTTATAACTTTCATTTCTGTTCTTATTATTTTTTCCCGACGTAGTTGAAGAAATCTTCGTGATCGAACAATACAAATACAAATAGTCGTATAAAAATGTTTATGTGAAAATAATTAACAAACTTGCTTTTAAAAGTATTGTTGCATTTTATATAGAATATTCACGTTATCATCATTGCTTAAACTAAGCTTAAAAATCTTTCTAATTTTAGAGAAAGAAATAAAGAATTTTATATACAAATTAGAAAATGTTTATGTAAGTTTAAATAAGCGTGTGAAACATTTTATTCACCTTATATCCAATAACTTCTGTTTTACGTTATGATATTTATTTAATTTTCTACACCCCTATGTCATAATAGCATCAGTTTAGCATTCCGATTTAATTACCTGTTTTGAGGTAAGAATATAATTTTTGTTGAGATAAAATAATTTTTATTGGGTGATTAAAATGACTCATTAGGTGTATGATATTTAATATTAGGTTGGGGAAAAAGAAATCCATTATTTTTACGTGAACTTTATGTAACTTCTGGATTCACTTTGTAAAATGGTTTGAAAAAGCTATTATGTAGATTTTTAGGTCTTGCGCCAGATATTGTATAAATAAAACAACCAGTTACGTACAAAAATTGTATGTAACTGGTTGTTACAGTCTTATATAGGACGATAAACACCTTTCACAATTTTAGCTACCCGGCTATCTTTTTTACCGTTACAAGAGAAAAACGAAAATGTATCGAATTTTCTGTTTATTGTCTTCCATTTTTAAAACCTTGTACTCGTAACTGAATTAATCAAACAAAAAACCTCAAGAGGATATTTTAGTGTCAAATATCACCTTTCCAACGAGCATAAATCTGAAATTGTTTGATAGATACTTCACGAGATATCGATCACTACAGACGTCTACCGAAAAATAATGGATTACTTTTTCCCCAAACTAATCTTTTTAAACATATAATGCCACTCTCCATGTTTGAGTATCTACTAATGACAAAGGGAAAGAAATATTATGCTTGTGTTTTTGCATGATTAATAGAGATTCGTCAAAAAGTAGTCTGAATAATTTATACAAATAAATAAAATTTAAAAAATAATTAGAAAGCATTTCGTCTTTTGCATTTCCACTTGATCCTAACAGTCTCTTAGCCTTAGAATATATGGTTTCTTTTGAGAAAACATGGAAGATACTGTTTACGTATCGTATCTTTGCCGACAATAGTGACAAAATTTCAGAAACTCATTACGATTGCAAAGTTGAACATTGATTGACATGGATATGCGCACAGGGTGCAAGGATCGATTTTGCAAACAGCATGAATGTCATTCATGTAGCATAAAAGAAGCTCGTTTTAATGCTTTTATATCCTTTACTATTTCTTACGCAAAACCATTCTTGTTATCGGAAGGCAGTGAGTTCGAATCCCGACTTAATCGAAAATCTGCCGTGTTTACCAAAGTTTGCATAGTTAGAATGCTCTCCAAGTGAACCTCTGAGGGTGGCAGGTTCATAATTGCGTGCCTTTGGCTTTGTTCCTGATTCTAAATAAAAGACTCTTATCTAGCTGTTTCTAGTAGAGTCTAACTCTAGGCTAAGTAAAGGGAAGTGTGCTAGTAAAGCAACAACCATTTTTTTTTTTATTTTTTGTAAAAAATTCAAAAACGTGCTTTTTTATACAAAGTGACACTTACTATTTTGGATATTTTGGGAAGTACATTTTGCCCGAAATCCGTTTCATCATTTATAATACCCTCTATTATTGTAAATTTTCATAATTTTCTTTCCTTTGGAAATGTTACTTAATCTAAATACTTTAGTTAGTTATATTGAAATGCCGTTTCATGGATTTATTTTACATGAATTTCTCAAGAAATACATTTTTATAAAATAAAAATTTAGAAAAGTTTTAAAATTTTTGAATGCTATTAACTCAGTTTCTTTATGAATATTTAAACTTATATTGACAACTATGATACATAATTGAAGGGAAGATGTATATTTTGTATATCCAAAGAAATGGTCTGTCGTACTGTACTTTTGAAAATTGAAACTCGTGCTTGTGTGTGGGATGCAATATACATAAAATTGATAGTGAAAAAAGTACCATATTTGTAAAACAATAGCTCATGATTAAAGGCAAAGCATTTTTATACCGCTTAATTTCTTAACATATATATTCCTTAACGTCTATATATATACTTCACTGAATTGTTAAATGCAAGTTCTATAATAATATTGATGTATATAAGCATAAAAAAATTTCTATGATTTTCGTCAATGAGTTATAAAGTCCACGCCTTCATCTCAGCGAAACTATGAATACGACTTCGTTTTTACGACTTACGAGACAGCTTATAAACTCTTGTATGTTTTAGATTATCACTGCTCAGCATCTTTCTTGTATAGAAAATGTTTTCTTACAAATTCTCAAAGGTAAAAATTCATCGTTGTTATTTCAAATGGTCTGACAGTACAAGAAATTTAACCTTATCCACTTTAATGTGAAATGTCCAATGGAAACGAAAAAAAAATTTCAAACTTATAAGCAAATTATCTATAGTCAGTAACATATGAAGATAATATTATAAAAAACAATTCAAACTGAAAAAAAAGAAATCTCTTATCAAAACTTTTGCAAAAATACATGAGTTATTTTAAGAAATAAATTCTATGAGAGATTGCTTACATCACATCATTATATAATGAATTATCAAACATCAAAATATGCAAGACTTTTTATTTTCAAATTCTTGAATTCTTAAATAATGAATAAAAATAAATGTTATGAAGTAAAAAGAAAAACCTATAGGAGAGAAAAAAGTGAACTCTAAAATTAAATAAAATATACTTTTTGAGTTCATATAAAAATTATTTATACAATATCAATCATATATAAAATTAATATTGTGTGAATAATTCAAAATTAATAAATAATTGATATATTAATAAAATAAAAATTTATCACTCATTTATAACACAGACAGTGGGAATATTTAATGAGTGACTGCCAGAATATTTTTAAATGCCGTACATATATATTTTTAAAATGTATTTTAAGTATTTAAAAATTACATTAAAATATCATATTTTATTGCTGATAACATTGCTAAAAATGAATTAAAATTTAAAATAGCAATGAAACTCATTGGAAATAATAATTAACTGTTAAATAATATTATTTTTTCACTACTCTCCTTCAACAAAATTTATTTATTCTCTTAAAATATAATTTATTACATTTTATTTACAACTAAGCAGTAAATATTGATTATGCATTACAAATAAAAATCCTAATAAGGAATCCTTAAAATATGTTTGATAAAAATTTCAAATTATTTGAAGCTAGTGAGAAATGATTTAATTTTTAAAACTTAAACGACAGTACATATATTTAAGTTATAAAAATCTCATACTTCATTGATACCTTAAAAATAGGCTTTTAAGATATCACTGAAATTTATCAATTAAATTTCAGCTTGATTAATTAAAAAAAATTTAAAAACTTACCATTTTTTCGCCTTTTGAAGTACTTTAAAAAACTATAATATGGCATCTTGAGTTCTTTTTCTTAGTTCTTTGAAGGACTTTGATTTTGCATGAGTTCAGAAACTTTATGATTAATCTATACAGTAGTTTTTAATTATCTCATAAAAGCTATAAGTTTTAATAGTTATCTATTATATTTTAAGTAAAGTAACAAAACATTTAGAATACATCAAATTGAAATAATCCTTTATCAGTATTATCAGCATATTAAATCCACTATGAGTTGAAAATACAAATGAAATCCATCTATGGCAGGAATTAAATTTGAAAAAAAACTTGAAACAAAAGTATCCAAATAATATTTATTATATCTCCTTTTTCCAATATCTTGAAAATTATTGCATGTTTCTTTTCTGTTCATAAACTATCCAATTTTTTTACCTGCATAAAATCATCTGCTGAAAAAAATGTTTTTTATGGCTTTTCTAATCTGCTGGTCAAGCTAGTTATAATGACATTTACATTTCAAAAGGATTGTAAAAATCGGTCGCTCTCATAAAAATACTTTGAGTTTTCCATTAGCGATCCTGAACCGAGCAGTCCATTTAGGAGAACTTTGAGAAAACCGATCGTTGGACAGAAAAAGTTTCACTATTCAAGGTTACTTTTCCAATGAAGAACGAAAACTCATCTCACTCGAACCTGCTGCAAGGCATGATTCTTGTATGAATGAAAACACCATTCCAAAACCATCAGACAGCCGGCCGACATTGGCGAGAGAAAAAAACCGGCCGGCCTAATTCCATCAGCTTAAGCACGCTATCTTATGTTTTGTTCTTCTTTGTGATATGTCGAATGCTATTTTAACCAATTACCCGTCGCTCACTAAAAGAAAGAAAAAGCTCTAAATAGATTAAACTTCTCTTTGAAGAAATCATTCTGTTGATTTATTGCATATGATATCAGGAGATCCAGCATAACTTATGCCGGCACCTCCAGTTACAGAACAAGTTTCATAACCTGTTGATGTCTCGATATAAAACTGCAATAAAGATTAAAAAGAAAAAATCTTTCAGAAATCTACTTTCGCGACAATAATGTGAAATAAAATTATTTTTTTTATTTAAATAAGATAATTAAGCGATTAAAAAACAGAATTTTCCTTTGTACACTAAATATGACTTATTAATCTATTTCCATACTAGAATCTCGTGAAAAGGGCTTTTGTTTATTATGCTATTCTGTGTTTATTAAGACGTTTGGTCAGCAATTTTTGAACAAATAAAAATAAATTTCTCAAAATATCGGAATTGGAAAAATAAGTTTTATGATGTTAGAAAACATTTCAAGTAATTTTTACAACTTCACAGTACAACAAAACGTTAATCACAATATTAATAATATATTTAGAGCAATGCCATATTTTACATTAATGTTGTTGCAGCTAGATCTAAGACTTTCAATAAAATTATATAAAAGATAAAATTTTATTGAGTTTTACGTTAAAAAAATAAATTCATTTATGCTAAAAATTTCTCGTATGATTTCTCGTATTGATATGATATTTAAGAATTAATCATTTCAAAATTGAAGTTAATGTTGTATTCTCTAGAATAATAAAGGGTGTATTTTAATTTAAATAAAAATTATAATGAGACTAAGAATAATAACATGGATTAAAAATTGTAAAAAAAATATAGTTAAAAAGTAAGAACGGTACGTACGTAATAGCGTGACGCTAATTCTAGAAGTTTTTACAGTAAGTACCGTAAAAACTTCTTGAAGAAACATTTCGAATATATCCGTATAAATATTCTACATACATTTATGTATGTATATATCATATTAAATTTAAATTAAATAATAAAACAGGAACAACTATACACATACATCTATATATATTCATGTGTGTGTATGTGCGCGTGAGCTCTCAAAAGTATTTCACCACGTGAAAGATATTCATAACAGTTGCATTATTTATTCATCACTGAATTTTGCATTTTTTCATTGATGTTAATGATATAATATAGTAGATTATTCCATTTAGAAAAAATTTAAAAAGAGAATAATGGATATAAACCGTACTACTTACAAATATTTTGCCAAAATCACATTACAGAAAAGCTTTCTGAAACTCATTTGCATAGAACAATTTTACCCGGATGCATTTTTCAAAGACTGACTTTGAATAAATATTTTCTTCATTACATGAAGTTTATTTAAGTTCACATATTTATGAAAATCTTTAATTTACAACAAATTAAAGTTATTTTTTTGATGAAATAATAATGCTCGTATATTATAATTTAATATTATTAGAATTTTAAATTAATCATTAAATTAATGAAGGAAAAATTTAATGAAAAATGTAGAGTATGAGTAGGTTGTGTGTGCGTGCGCTTTTACTTCGAAAATGTATTGCATAATTACTAGAAAATACATAAAAATCTTCAATGAAAAAAATAAAAAATAAACAAATTTTTTATTTGTGTACTTATATATTAAAATGATTAAAAAAAATGCTTAAGAAAATCACTGAAGAAATATTCCCCTTAATAACTGAATGAAAAATGCACATAAATTGCATAATTTTTAGCATAATTTTTTAAAAGCATAATTTTTATTAAAAATTAAAAATTTAAAAACATAATTTTTAGAATTAATAGGCATTATTTTTAGAAAAATATTCTTTTAAAATATTATAAATTTACAATTACAAATATCTCTATTGTAAATGTATAACACTTCAAAATTATTTTGAAATATACAATATTTATAGAATAAATACATAATTCAATGTATGTGTATCGCTATGTCGAAATTGTGAGCTTTTTAAATGGTGTACTAAATGAATGATAATACTGTAAAGAGAGTGAAAAACATTCTAATTTTTAGAACAGTAACAAAGAAAGTGGACAAATCTTTCATAATTATATTGAATTTAATCTGTTGATGAAATTAGAAAAAAAAATAACAAAAGAGCATGTGCAATCCTTTTGCTCTTTTTTGAAAGTAACTTCTGTGAGTATTTCGTCTGTAAACTTCTAATATTGGTATAACTAAATGATATCATTTTTAAAATCATACCATATTATATTAAATCACATAATTTTATTAAAACACTATTTAAATCATATCATATACGCAATGGTTAATAACAGGGTAGTTTGAATTATTATTATTTTTTTATCTTTATTTTTAGTTTGATTATCTGGAATTTGTGGAGATTTAATATAAACGGAATGTAATTCAATGTTTTAAATATGTTGTTAAGTTATGCTGTTTCCGCTGGTGAAGAATTTTTTTTTTTTCATTTTTCCTATTAGCATGTTCCCGCAAATTAAATAAATATTATGATTTTTCTTATCAGTTATTATTTTAATTATTCCAATCATATGATGACAAATTAAGGATTATTTGATATAGAATACATCTACCTAATATAGAATATAGAACATGTAATTAATATTATATTTGTGAGAGTTTTGGAGAGAAAATTATATTCATAGTGTTATGCATATAATTTTCTCGCTAAAATTATACATATAGTTATTTTTTTAACTATAATATTATATATATATAGTTAAAAAAATTTCTTTAGTTTATATGAATAATATTATTATTTGAATATTTTACTTTCATTTTTACGTTGCTTTTTTCTCATGCGCAAGAAAATTGGGGAGAAAAACACAACTTTCATAGTTGTTGGAAGTTTTGAAGCAATGACACCAAAATTCACAAGAGCGCTTCAACTGCAAACGTAAATGGTCCTTTAGTTAGAAAAAAACGAAGATTAAAAAAGAACAAAAGGATTGTGGAGGAGAAAATGCATATTGAAATAAAAGAAAAAGAGTGCTCGAAAAGTCTGTGAGATTATTCAGTAGATAAATATGCAAATTTCACACGAATATTCAGCACGAATACACCCGCTTTTGATTTCACTTTTAGAAACATTTTAAACATCTATATCATCAGACAAAATATATTACTTAAATCTGACAATAACTATTTGAAGTATAATGATTGTACATTTTATTAATTATAAGTTTAGTTAATATTAATTAGCTATGTAATAATTTTCTCGATGATATATATATAATTTTTAGAAAAAATAAATTTGATTAATTTTTTAGGATGATTATCTTTATAGCTATGGTTTTACTTCTATTATTTCAGATATGTCACTGTATACTAAACTTGCTTAGTTCTTAGATCCTCTAAATTCCTTTCTCTATTTTAACCTTTTTCTAAATTCACTGAAATAAATGCTACTTTACTTGAATTAACCAAATGATTTTAAATCTTGAATTTTCTTAAAGCTACGAAATCTTAGAGTGAAAATTGTGAATTGCACAAAATTTGCAAGGCTAATTTATTTAAATGACACTGATCTATTTATTTGTATTTAAAATTGTTTCGATATGGATTTATAACAATTTATAGTTTACTTATTTTATAACATCACCATTTAATTCTAAGTACTAATTTAATGTTATCATCATATAACCCATAGCATAAAGGGAACTTTTAAATAAAGATGAAGCTTAGAAAGTAGTAATAAAGGAACTAAGTTGGTATTTACATTTCATTGAGGTTGCGCAAATTGAAATTGAAGTTGGTATCTAATCTTAGTATAAAAAAATTAAGATTAGCCCTTTGGCTAGTAATATCATTTCTACATTTCTATTTCAACAGACGTTCTATATAGAATGCTGAATACTTTTTTCCAGTGCGTCGATCTTTGTTGATAAATTACAAAACCCAATGACGTTTCGTTAAAAGTATGTAAATGACGAATCCAATTTCCTGCCAAACATTATTTCAATTAGTTTTTGGAAATTAAAAATATCAATGGAATTCGTTGTCGATGTGTATTACATAATACTTTATATCAGTGTATAATATCTAAAAATGTAAAATTGTATCAAAAATCTGAAATAAAAAATGATGAGAAAGAAAGAAGAAATCTGTTGAAGCATATTTTGGAAATAAATATAATCACCATGAAGAGTTTTTGTTGTAAGGCGCTATTTTCACCTATCGAAAGAAATCCATACTCTCACTCTCCTTAACACATGTGCACCAAAAAATCCAAAATACCAAACTTGTCTTTTATTGTCCGCAATACTTGGACCGAACCTAAAGTGATCTATTCTGAGCAATTTAATTTAGTTTATATAACATCTACATTTGATTATTTAATGATGAAAGAGTGCCTTCCTCAAAGTCACGAAGATCGATAGGCTGAAAGAAAAGCCAAGGGTTTTAATTAACTCATTAATTTTCACATCTTTCAGAAAATATATTTCCACGGGAAAAATATTTCATTTGATTAAATCTTTTATTAAAAGTGAAAAAGTTGAGTTTTAAGAATATGACAACGTTTTAAACTGAGTATCTTTGTAAGAATCAATTTAAAAAATGATTAGCTGGGAACACATAAAAATGAAACTAATCAACCTTTTATAACCAATTATTTTTCAAGTAATGAAGGAACATGATTAGATTTTGTAATAGCTTATCACAACTTGATCAGAATGAAGCAAATATAGCCAAATTATCATTTCTAAAAGTTGGTTATTGGAAATAAAAAAGCATACAGGAATCAATTTTAACTATTTTTATGAATATTGTAAATGACTGAATCACACTGAATGTAAAACAAAGAAATTCAAATACTTCATTTATCCTTCCATTATATATACCACAATAATGCAACTAATGTATTAGGTTTCTAATTTGTAAATTCAACACGTTTTACTATTATGTGTTTATTAACAGCGTTAGTAAAAAAGTGTTAAATTTATAAATTTATGTATGCTATTAAAATGTTCTAAAAAGATTTGTGAAAATTTTTTAAATATGGAATATTAAAAAAGAAAACTTTTTACTTTGCTAATAGTTGACTCTTTTTTTTTCCTGCTTACAACAAAAGACAATTAATTAATGTTCATAATCAAGAAGTTTTATATCATTTTCAAGCAGTTTAATCAAAAGTTTTGAAAAACTGAATATTTTGAAATAAGCCTTTTCTTCTCGAAAAGATTATTGAAACATAAGTAAAATTCAATTTTTTTTATCGATTTATATGAATTCGCCAAATGACAAGAATATGATAAGAAAAAAAAAATAAAACTACAGCCGCGGTGAAAGAAAATTGTAACTGATAAGAGAAATAAATGTCAAATGTGCGAATAACATTATTCTTAAAAGATTAATTGAAATCATGCATATTATTATCTATTTAGGCATGGTTCAAAGAAGAAAACCATGAAATAATGTCAAAAATAAAAGTTACATGGAAAATATTCCAATTGAAGATTCTCTCTTCTTGATTAGCACAGTATTAATGGAAATAAAACAGAGGTTCAGACATGCTATTGTATATTTAAGATGGTTATAACAAATTTCTACAATTAAAGTATAAGTGTAGAGAAAGTACATTTTTCAGATCTAGTAGTAAATAATTTCTGAAGGATAATTTTATGTATATTCCATTTAATTATAAGTTACTTTTATTATATTGTAAACTTAATAAATATTAAACCTGATAATAATTCTTTTCATGATGCTGAAATTTATTTTTTCATTCATATTAATGTGATATAAAGTTTCATTAAAAAGGCATTTTAAAGCATTAGTTCTTTCATGGAATTCTTAAAGCTTAAATTTTACTTTGGAAGCAGTATTCGTTTATTTTTATTACAAAAATACAATTTTTTATTATCATTTTAAAGCACACGGTATCTCAAAATAAGGTGATAATTATATTTTCATTGCATTTTAAAAAAATTTAGCTATAAGTTAAAATGTTACATAATTTATTAAAATGTTTAAAAATTAAAATTAGATTATTTACACTAAAAAGTTTACAAATTAATAATGTTAACTTCATTTATAAGTTATTTTTCTCTCAATAAACAAAGAATTTTTTTTTATCATATGACGATGTATTCTTACATCGGTAGTATGACGACATTCGATTTTGATTCATGGCCCGCCTCAATTAGAACAAATCACGTGATTCAAAAAACCGTTCGTTTCAATCAGTATTTCAAAAAAGTTTTGACAAATCGATAATTATAATCTCAATACACTTCAACTATTTATGATTTTGATTACTACTTGGAAATGATATTTGTAATGGTTTGAAATTCACTTCACGTACGAAATACAGGTCCTGGTGGAACTAGGAATTTAAAGCACTTAAACATATATATATATATATATATATATATAGATGACACTTTCCGTTTTCAAGTGTCGATGGAATCGAACTTAAGACTTTCTATCTTAGTCCTTATCTTAGTTAATTGGCTTAAATCAAATGACAAGAATATGATAAAAAAAAAAAAAAAAAGACTAAGATAGAAAGTCTAAATTCGATTCCGTCAACACTTAATAACGGAAAGTGTCATTTACTTTCAATCAGCATATTTGCGAAGTAAGTTCTTATAGATATTTATCCAGTTTTCCTTTCCTCTCGGACGATAATATTATTATGACATATATATAAGACTCAAAACAAACTTCAACTCTTAGGGAATTATTACTAATGAATGCGGGTATTTATATACACACACACATATAAATCATAATCGTAAGTTAAATAAATCATTTTTAATTCTTCTTATTTAACACTCAAAATTATATCTTCAGAAAAATTTGCTTGTAAATTTAAACATTTAAACAAGTATTATAAAATTAAATAGTGTTTAAAAAATATTAATTTCGTTACTCTTCGATCGTCCTAGAACATATTAAGCGAATGTCCTCGATTACTTTTGCCGTCATACTTACCCATTGACCTAGCTTGCGTTTTGTTAACTTACAACTTAACAGCAGCTGGAAGGAAGGAATTAGCGTTCGAAAAATAACTGGATTAAACACGTTTGAAGTTTTTTGCTTTTGAAGGCGGTTATGAAGTAATATATCTAATTATTTTATTTAATTAAACCTTTTACGATATTGTTATGTTTTATTAAAACTTTTACGATACAGTTAAAAAATACAGTAAACGATACAGTAAAAGCACATAAAGCTTTCATTATGAATTATGCCATATACCTGTGAATCGAAAATGTAGTATTAAAATGAATTTCTTAGAATTTTCCGCGTATTATTGTCTTCTAGGAGAGCGTCTTCCGCGAATTATTGTCTTTTCATCTGTATAAGATACTCATGAAGAGATAAATATTTGATACAGCATAGTGGATGGCCAAAGGTTGTAATAAAACACTTTATTAT
This sequence comes from Latrodectus geometricus, assembly GCA_026290005.1. Taxonomy (NCBI): domain Eukaryota; kingdom Metazoa; phylum Arthropoda; class Arachnida; order Araneae; family Theridiidae; genus Latrodectus; species Latrodectus geometricus. The sequence goes on from JAPDSC010035677.1 coordinate 341,214, forward strand.
CCATCTCATAAATTGCCTGCAAAAAGGAGTTCACATAGGTAGAGGGATGTATTCAAGTAAAGCAAGAGAGAAAGTCTGGAGAATATCTAAGCATACGTAACGACAGGCATGCATCTAGAATCGTAACATATATATATCTGTCTAATTCAAAATGAATTCATGAATTTATTTAAAATGTGTTTTCAATTTAGTAGAAAACAAAATGTGTATACTATTAAAACATAAAAATTGCATCTTGAAATTAATTACACTTCAAATGTTTTAACTTGTAATTTTTGTTAAATTTGATCTAAATCTTCAGTATAACTTATTGAGACGAAAATATTATGCTAATCAATATTCCAAATATCTAAAACAATGATTTTCTTTTGAGAAACTGAGCAGTAATTGTCTTTATAAGTGCAAGTTACTTCTACAATTTATAAAATCTGCAGGTTTTATTGAATAAATTTATTTTTTATAAAATTGATTACACTTTATCCATTTTTCTAATTAAAAAAGTATTTGTGGTGAAAAACATTAAGAATATTTGTAAGGATTACATTAATTTGTCTTATAGCTCATTTCTTTTTTTATGAGATAACTGTTATATATTACTACAATTACTTCTTAGAAACATTCGATATTCTTGAAGGACAATTCCAGTAGTCAGTTAATTTCTGCTTAAAACCTAACTGAATTCTTGAAAACTTCAGGGCAATGATTAAAAAAATTAAGAAAAAACTATAATCCGCTTGAAATTAGCATTAGTTTTAAATTTGTGTCTAAAGTGAAAAAGTCTTGTCCTAGGTTCCTTTCTTTAAAAATTCAGATTAGAGTTTTGTCAGGTTTTGTCAATAAAATAATGTGCTCTTCATAAATCAAAGAAAATCATTCGCACAACTGAATTCATCAGCTATTGTTATTAAAATAGGAATTTTTTTTATGATTAAATGATTAATCAGTTTTATAGGTCTGTATATAAAGAGGTGAAAATTTTACTTGCGCTCGTTTTAGACTGCTTAAATATTAAATTAGCTTCAATTAAGTATCATAAAAAAAAATTCTGTTTTTTAATATGTGCATGCCTTTAAGTCAATTGCTTATGATGTTTAAAAAAGGATATGGAAATAAACAGTTTTTTTATTGAGAAAGCAGAAAATGCATTTATATATATTACTTTCTATTTGTTGCTTTCTAAGATTAGTATTTGCTTAAGCAAATAGAGTCACAATATTTAATTTTCTATCAATATAAATTTTGATGTATGAGCTGCTCTTTTTAAAACTATACATGACTATTTAATTTAGTGTATCATGACACAATAAGTATATGCAACGCGAATTTGTATTATAGTTATAGCCCATAGAAAAAATGTTATAATATTTCCAGTTTATGCTTTCATAATAATTGCTATTATTTGTGAAATGTATTTATATAGCTATTGTATTCATACAGTAGTATTCAATAAGAATTCCTATCTTAAGCATATATATACACTACAGTATCATAGGAGGCTTTTTTACTGTGGGAATTAGTTTGATGAATGTATCTTAAATTTTAATATTTTTTGATTGTAAAACAAAAAATGGTTTGTTCATTTATTTATTTCCATTTAAATTTTGATGATATATTTTACAATTTCAAAAATAAACTCTCAGCTAGTTTTCAGTTGAAGCTTTTAATTGTTAGGTAGAAGATGATCCAAAATCTCTTGACTCGATTCAACATCAATCTTGAATAATTGTGTAAAGTTTTGCAAACCAATGCTAATAATTTTGTAATAGAATAAGTAACATACCAACATATCAAATTATTAAACCAGAAGTAAGCATCTGGTTTAATAGTTTGGAATTGATTTATTAATGTAAATTATTTTTAGTTCCTGAACTTCTGATATTTAGTATATTCCTGAAACTTGAAAAATTTGATTAAATTCATTACAAATACTTCTTATAATTTCTAAACAGACTGAAAATGATAAAGCTTCCTATAATGTAAAAATAATAAAATTTTAAAAGTAATTATTTTACATGCTCTTTTCAACTGACATAATTGCTCAGTTTTTAATGTTCTGTTAACTTTTAAATATATTTGTCCAAAATTATAAAAGCCATCAAGATAATCTATTTCCAAATATATTATCTAAATTGCTTTCAATCTGTGGCTTTAAAATTTATATATCATGGATTTCTTCCAGTTATAAAGCAGCCTCAATCATGACATAGTTTCATAAAATAGTCATATTGAATCAAAATTTCAACAAATCAAGAAGATTTGGAACTTTTATGCCATTCTTTAGTCATATCACGTAGCGAAGATCTTAAATTTGGAATTATTTTATAGAGATGTGTGCACTTCCAAACTATAAATGTATAAGTTGTAGTCACACTATGCTCGGTAAGTACTAGAGATAGAGCCTTCATCAGCAGTATCTAATTACAAGTTATTTATCTAGCTATTTTCTATGCCCAAATGTTATACATAATTGTAAAGGCCTTTCAGTGGTACGTTGATAGCTATACGATGTTGTGTACCTTGTTAAAAGAATATAATTTGTATGCTCAACTGGCTGCAAAAGGAACAAATTATAATGTCTTGTGCTGTGCTTGCTAACCAAAAGTACAAATGCAATATGAAATCAAATACAAAATTAAATCGATAAAAATCTTAAAGTTGCAAATGACAGATTTAAAAGGATCGCATGCAAAATTGTTTTAGCTTTTGAATATGCATAATCCAGCAAAAACCACATGCTCGATAAAACAAGTATAAATAAATCTGAAATATTATACCATAATTGTCCACAGGGGGAATCTATAGATATAACAATTTTAACAGATTAAGTGGTTTAACCTTTAACAATATAGCCCATAGATTCCTCTAGACTTAACCTCTTTATTATGATGAACTTCTTTTAAATGGAACCTTTTTATGCATTTTAAAGTAGATATTTAAAATGAAACAAATAACTTCTATTTAAATGTTCATAGATTCAGTATCCAATTTTCTAGACTAACATATATTAAATGCAGTCATTTTATTTAAATTTTTTATTTTGAAAAAATGTATCTAAAAAAATTTTAATATATAAATTTTTACACATTACATTTTATGTTTTATAGCGTTAAGTATAATGTCATATTTTCAATAAAAAAATATGTTTTTATATGAAGGTGTAAAATTTGAAACTAAAAATATTAGATTTCAAAAGTCAAATAGATAAAAGTTTATTTTTAAATGAAAGATCCTTAGAAATGAAAAATAAATGTGCTTTAATACTATAACTGCACATAAATATTCTGAATTAAACGATAAAAGAAACAAATGTTTCATTTAATATTCACTGGAAAAAAAAATTCAAACCGTACGGCACCATTCTTCAAACGGTCTTCAAACACAAACATTCAAAACCTCGTTTTGAACATCACGACTTCAAGCGAATTTTGCATCAAAATTGACCCTGAAGAGAAAAAGGCTTGACTTTTAATCGAAACTGACCACCTGCCTCTTTTATCAGCAGGAAAAGCTCAAACGTGTGACCCATCACTGACTATCTCCCTCTAAATTTCAAGTTCGGCAGTCCGCCCGAGGATGATTTTATTAAATGCTGAAAATAAAAAATAAAAAGCATTTTTTTTTCCGCATTGCCTTCCAGCGCATAAATTGGCCTTAATGTGAGAGAGTGTGTTGATTTATTACTCTTCATGTTCATTCGGAAATGAAGTCTGGATATAAGTGGAACATCTCACTGCTCGGATCGAACATAGTGGCTTGTGTATATATGGGTTATGTCTAGGGGATGCTAATCTTGTATTCATGCTAATGAGATGCATATGGAGGAAATTGAGATCTTACGGGAAATCATAATTTAGCGTATTTTGGCTCCAGGTTTCATTTACTGCGATGAAGTCTTAAGACTCTCTGCACAGAAGGTATTTATTCGATTAAAATGATTTAAAGTTGACACAAAAACATTGATATCAGGCATCGTGAGAGATTGTCATTTTGGAGAACTTAAGTGCTGATATATTTATAGCATATTCACGCTATAATCTGCATGTTAATATCCTTAACTGAATAATTAATAACCCACTTTTTGTCATCGCGTTGTAATCCATATCTTATTTTGGTATCATAGTTTACATCAAACCCATTTCTGTGATGATGATTAGGTTGATTTTAAAGGCCCAATTTTTGCTCATAAGCAAAAGAGAGTAAATGCCTGATATCCATCACAATTACGTAAGATTTTAACTTTTCTTTTTATATAGTGATTAATATAAATTTTTACAAGAACATAATGGTAAATTTAACAATATTATTCACATAAAGGAAAGATTGATACCATTAATGAATTCAATGTTTAATTGTTGTATGACACATTAATATTTAATCAGTTGTGAGAATTAATTTGCAAAATAAAACTATAATTACATCTAGTACTTCTTGAAACCATTTTGTTTACATTTTTAAGAAACTAAAGAGAAATTATATAAATTTAATTGCCTGAACTTCTGGAAAGTTAATCTCTTGCACAATTCATATGAAATAAGTAATAATTAATCCGGATAAATGGAGTTTCACTAAATAATTTCTTAAAAATACTGTGAGCGTGTTGTATAAACCGGAAAAATATCTTACATTTGATAATAGTACTTATTCATCATAAAGTTTTTACAGATATTATCATAAAAATACAAAAATAAAAGGTACAAACAAAATTTGAATTAAAATTACAAGTTAATAAAATATCAACAATGTGCACTTCTTCGTTTATTTTTTTCATTATAGTTGATTTTTGCAAATTGGTCAGTAAAAGTAAAACATTTTATGACTGAAAAGTTCAACTTTTCAGTCATAAAATGTTTTACTTTTACTGACCAATTTGTTATTTGTTTATGACAATGTTTTACTTAAATGCGTAAAATTTTGTAACGTTCATCGAAGAAAACAAAAACAGATAAAAAAAATATTATAGCTAAATTGATGGAACTTGAAAATCTGTAAAATGTGATAAATATATATATATATATATATTTATACAATAAACATTTAAAAGAGAAAATTTTGTAAAAACAATTTTATTACATCACAATAAATATTTAAAAAAAATTACTTTATTTACAGAGCTATGTATCAAGAAATATAAAAGTCAATTTCCTCTTTTTAAAATTTTTTAACACATAAAGCTAAGATAATATATTCCATAAATTTAGACTGTACAAACATTCAACCAGATTCAGAAAAGCACTATAAGTTGAATGCACCAGAAAAAATTTAAGCTTAATAATTAAAACTTCCGAACAATAAAAAACTTAAATAAAAAATTCAATTATTATAATGTTTTATTTTAACTTGGATTTGCTCCCTATGCCCAACCCTACCTTTTAAAGCAACCGTATTACATGATTAGTCCTATAAGATTCAATTCTGCAAGTCGCATTGAAAAACAAAAATAAATAATTTCTACCACAAAGGTGTTTCCAATGAACGATACTTTCATTATATGTCATGTTTTAAATTAAATATTCAACTGTGAAAAAACTATAAAATCTAAATATTTATATGGTCCCCGAGTCTTTATGTTTATATTTCGATAAATATTGCCATTTCCCTAACAATTCTGACAAAAAGTTTCATTACAATAAAAACAAGTAAGATATTTAGTTTAAAAAACTTACAATTATTTTTCTCTACTTTAAGGTCGATTATAAAATTAATTACAATAATTCTAGAATAAAATCCTCGAAAAACGATCTTTTTGGAAAAAAACAAATTTTTTCTTTCCATATGTGCGATGACATATACGTTATGTTGGAAGATATAACAACACCATTTAGAAGTCAAACATAGAAAAGTTAATTTGTAACTTATTTAGGGGAATATAAGACAAATTGCGAAATGAATAATTTAAAATCACCAAAAGTCTTAGTAAAGTACCAAAAGTCTTCGTAAGTCTCCTAGTATAGTAAAATACATTAAATGTTCGCGTAGATATAATATCAAAATAATTTGTAGACATAAGACTTAAATTAAACAAACTATTGTAAACAAAATTGCAAATAAGAGGAAAATTCTCAATATAATTTTTGACCAAAAAGAAAGAGAAAAAAATTTTGTCTTAACATGATACTAGTTCCCATATGTCATCGTTAATTGCTACACAGGTTTACTATCACGAATACTATTCTTCATACACGTTCACCGGCATTGAAAATGTTACGCTATTGTAAGCATCGCAAATAAGACGACGTAACTAATGGGTCATATACTTTTCCTTTAATATAAATTCAAATCTTTAAAAAGCGGTAACGTCCAGTGATCTCTCTTGAGGGTATTCAATATTGCCACCATATCCACCATGAGGAGTTCCACATCATGCAGAAACTACAAGTGAGATAACTGTACGTTCTACATACCACGACTGATGTATAGTAATATGTAAAATGTATAGAATCTCTAAGAGGGTGATGTGGTGGCTATACGTTTCCTGGATGAAATCATCAAAGGCTGTAATCGGGACAAAATTTTCTTATTTCGACCCAAGAAGTCGCTGTTATAGCTTTCAACATAACCCATATGCATCGTGGATATAGACGGACATTGTATATGGACAGGAAAAAAATGTTTTATCCAACAAATTATGTTTTCCAAGTATTTTTCTTCAGCATAATAATTAATTTAGTAACTGATCCTTTGATGTTTGAGAACTAAATATCTCACTCGTTTTTTGTCGAAGAAAAGTGAAACATTTTTTGTTAGATTTGTTAGAGAAAAGGTATTCGATGACCAAATAAAAATTTAAACTACAATTTTCGTACAATTTAATTTTTAAATATGAAGACTTCATAACATAAAAGTTTAATTCATTTGAACATTTATATTTCTACGATGAACGGTTTGAGAGAAAAAGAGCCACAAAGAATTTTACTATATATATATATATATATATATAGAAAAAATTTAATCAGTTTAAAAGTATAAAGTTATCAAATTTCTTGAAAAACAATTAAAAAAAAATAATCATGTTCTCGAAATATATGTACTGTAAATCTTTTACTAAAAATTATAAGATTAATGTGAGCATTTTTTTAAAGATTCTTCAGTTAAGATAACAATTTTTATTTTACACAGCGAGCTTAAATTTAAATTGACTTTACAAAAAGGCTTATAAGTCTCATTCTTCTGAAGTGTTTCAACTAAAATTTCAAATATGTCATCCAATATATGTGGTTGAGAAATTTCTATAAAAAGGCAGAAAAAATATGAAATCATCCCAAAAAATGACAATTTAAAAACATATGAAAAAATAAGTTCCAATATTACTTAGCCATTAGAGTAATACAGTTTCACTTGAAGTGCTTCACTATCATTTGAGAAGAAGGGATGCGCTTTGCTACAAAAACTTCAATCAGAATAATAGTTAAAGCACTCCATACTTATTAGTTAAAGAAAAACTGAAGAAACAACATATTTCCATAAATACAAAAATTTTTATAAATTGTTTTCCTGAATGTTGCGCTTAAAATAGGATGATCTTCAAGTGTTCCAGCGACTTTAGATGAAGGTGTTAGTATCTAAAGAGAAAATTCTTTAAGAATTACTATAAGTAACTGATCAATAATCAGAGTTCTGGACATTCTGTGGACAATTGTGCTGACGAACATATGCAGTTTTGAAATTATATCTTTAAAAGATGAATTTTGTACAACCGTTCAGTAAAAATTGCTTCAATTCCCATACGTTATAGTTGGAATTCATCGCGAATTCAATTTTTTTCTTCTTCGAGAAAGTATTAGAGATTGTGTTTGTTCACAGAGAGCAATCTCTCCCATGTAATTAATGTAATATAATTGACAAATATAGTCACGTGAATAATATGGATTCTAATTTATCAAGGTTTTCTGGCTTTTAAACAAAAAGGTTATTTTATTGCAATTCAACCTGCTGGCAAAGGTTTCAAATTGATTTTTTCCTAAGAAAATTTTGATTGCATAGTCTTTATATGCGTTCAAAGTTTCGTTCAGATCCTTTGAATAGAACCTCAGTTACGATCTTTGAGTACTAATAATATATTTTAATGGTCCTGCTTACAACTTTTTCCCATATTAAATAATTTTAAGGATTTCATTTTGGAATTGAAGTAGTTGATACACATACATTTGTCAACTTTAAGTTTTTAGTCTTTTCTAAGCATGAAATTGAACAAAATCAAAATATGGTCTGCCCCCCCCCCTCGAAAAAAACTATATGAAAAAGGTATTTTATCATTTGAATTAACTTTTAGACATAAAAATTTACATAGTTCGAAATATTTTTCCATTCAAATTGATAAATCTACTATCAACATATCTACATCTAATCATGTACATAAATATTGTCCCCGACTAAGACATTTTGATATAACTTATCATTTCAGAAATTCTTTTGAAAATAACGTAAACATATTTATTTAGTAACTTAGAACGTTTTGTGAATCCCATCAAAAAATAATGTATACTTACCTAAGCGATGTCGCCAAAAAATTTAAATTTTTGCTAAATATGTAATTAAATTAGACTAAACAATTTTTTATTAAATTGTAAATATACACTTTGTAATTGTATTCTTCTCTTGAATTGGAAATTTCTTCCTCATTTTAGAAGCTTTATCCTTTTCTGTGAACTCATTCAAAATTTTGTTAAGGTTCAATGAGGTTAAGACTATTAAGAGAGCAAAAGGAACTTTTCAGTCTTCGGTGTCAAAGGGGAAACACGCTGAAAAGCTTTGAAATCACCCCTTATTTTCTTCACCTATTATTTTTGAATTCCACATACCGCCCATAGGATTTATTGTAACATTACACTAATTTTAAACCTGTACCAAAAAAATAATGCAACAAATTTTTATACAAAAAGAATTATTTTTTTAAACCTTCCTCTTGGCCGGAGAAAATTGATTCTTCAGAATTGAAGAAAATTGATTGACAAAGAATATTTCTTCTCGAACGTTTCCAGTCATTGCTTTTATCCATTCAAATTATTTGAAATAAATTATTCTTTAATGTTTCTTAAGCTTAGAGGAAAGAATATAAATTATAACAGAAATTTCGAATAATCTTTTCATTTTTAAGTGCAATATTGTCAGAAATTTAAAATATATTCTGTTTTTAAATACAAAAATTTAATGATTGTACTTAAAGGATTGTTACAAAACTGTGTTATAATTAATTAAGTATTACATCGAACAGTTTAATATATACTTTTGTTCAATTATTTTATTTACAATTATGTGGAATGGTTATTTTATTATTTAACTTTTAAAAGTGTATTGCACTAATACTTCTTCAAAACAGGCAATTTTTCACCTAAACTCTGAATTAAAACTTATGTCATAAAATTAACCATGACAACCTAAACTATTTTCTTATGCTTTTCCGAGTTAGGTTTGGTTATTACGATACATTTCCGGTTACATATCTTTCCCAATTAAAAACTAAACAGTTATCCATCTCACAATTTTATGTTCAAATCAAAAGAGTTGGTCAACATTAGATTAATTATCTTCCTCTCTCCATCATGGAGGAAAGCATTTAATATATTTAGGCACTCTTTGCATGATAATTTCGTCTGGGTCACGTATAGAACTTGCTAGATTGAAAAGAAACGCCACTCCTCATCAGATTATTAAGGTCCTTAAAATGTTTTAATAAATTTATAAAAATTTAAAATTTTCAAATACTAAATAGGACATTTAGGCGAGTTAGTAAAACTCATTTGAAACAAAATGTTTTTTCTCAAGAAAAACGTGATATTCATAATATCCATTAGAATCAAAATTAAAAACGTGAATGCAATTTAAACTCATCCAGGAATGTTAGTATGATATCCCTAAGCCCTATGATAAAAGACATTAAAAAATAAGTATTTAAAATTACGTAAAAGAACTTCACTTTATAAAAATTTAAACACAAATACTTGGTAATAAACCAAAGGTTTTCAAAAGATTTTGAACAAGGAATTCGCGATATTGAAACAAAAATTTCTTCATGGCTTTAACAACAGTATTACTCAAAAAAAAACATTAACTGATTCTCAATGGAAATTTAAATAAATGTTGAAACATTTTAAAATGAATTCATTTGATTTGAATATTCTAAGAGAATGTGAGGGCTATTTGATAATATGAAGAATAAACTTTTCAGAACTGAAACATCCATTACTGTAATTTCTGGAAGACACGTCATGATGTGAATTTGTTAAAATGTTAAATTTTCAACTGTACAGCCTTCCAACCAAAGCTGCTCTTACGGACATTTAAAAGAAATAAAAATATTCTTCTGTAATTTAAAAAATTGATGAAAGAATCACCACTGAAATTAGTGAAAGTGTCGTCAAAAAAATATAAAAATTTAAAGATGTGTTCTCAAATTAAATATTTGATATAAAAACGTTCTCACTGAGTAAGAATATGAACGTGAAGACTTAACTACATTTAGTTTCTAATTTATAGATCAAGATTTATGAAATCTTGTTAACAGGACATTGGCTTGGTTTGTTTGTTACACAAATGTCATATTTTCCGGTTGACTATAAATATTCAAGACCGAGAAAGAATTCGAACCCATGAACTGAAAGCCTAAGTATTAACCATTCAGCTGCAAGCAGGTTTTTCAACCGAAGGATGAAGAATCAGATATTACGGCTTCATATGATGCCATAATTGTTTTTATTGGTAGAAGTAGAACTTATATTTTTTTATTCGATTTCTCACACATTAAATTATTTATGATACGTTTAGAATATTATGCTTCCAGGCTTTTTCAGAGAGTAAATACAAGTACATTTGTGAAAATTGAATATATATGTTCAACATCCATACCTACAATTTTCTTTAAAGTTGTATTTTAATTTTATGCATTTTTCTTTAATCATATGTCATGTATAAAAATCATTGGTCAAAATTTAATAATGGATTTTTTATTTAATTCGGTGTTTAGCCTTATACGGCTTTCTTTTCGAAAACGAAGTAATTAGGAATTATGGTAGAATAAAAATAAAATTTTCAGTATTTTATTAAAAAAAAATAAAAAAAATGTTACACCTTTTCGGATGAACTTAATAATTACACATAATAATCCAACTGATGGAAATTCTTTCTATAATATAATATTTATGGAAGAAAATTTTTATCATTTATGGATACACCTATTGATGAAATATTCTTTGATTTAAATTGGATACCTCAATCTATAAATCCATTAACATTTCTCACCTATGAAATCTCATTAAAAATATTCCGAGAATTAAAGAAAATAAATTTGAAGTATGAGAAGAAAAAGGAAATTTATTTCTTTATTCAGGAAAGTTCAGAAAGTGACTGAAAAGTGATTAATGAAGAACTTTCATAATAAGCGGTATTACAACTGAAAACTTAAAAGGTATAAAATTTTTATTATTAAAATAAATTTGTAAATCTAAAATATCAGGTAAGTGTAAATTTCTTAAAAAAAGGTGCAAAAATTCTTATTAAGACTTCAATCTTTAAATATCAAAATCTCTTAATAAATTAATTATTACGTGTCAGAATTAGTTAAAAATAACTGGGTTTTTTTTTCAAATGTTTTTCCTCTAAGAGTTTCACTTGAAATATTTTTAAAGTTAACTACATATAAGTCAATTTTGAATGAATGACTGTTTAATCAGAATATTTAATTTAAATATAATGAAATAAACTTATATTCAATGAAAAAAAATTATGAATTTTATCTTTTCTTATTTTCTTGATTATTTTTACTAAGTAGTAAAATTAAACATACATGATTCTGACTTCCTGAGTGTATGCAAAATAGTAAACTAAGATGGCATTAGCTCAACATTCACCATTTTCCATGTGAATTACAGCATTTATTCTTTTATGCAAGAGGAAGTCAAATTGAATAAAATCAACAAATTGAACAATTGAACAAATAATGAAGTGATTAAAACTTCAAGGACATATGCAGAACAAGTCACATTGAATATTCAAATCAACAATTGGTGAAAACACACTTCACTCAAACGGGTTAACACCCATAACATCCAGGTAAGGAGTGATAAAGGTTTCACACATCAATCTGCGATAAGCTAGGCATTCCAATCAATGCAGTGGGGTCTTCGCCGTTTTCTGATAGTGGGAGGGACAAAATATAGTAGGATCATAATGACTTTCTACTACAAAATGTCATAGTAGAATACCTCAAATTTTAGTCTAGTTATCTTGCAAAATTATTAACCACGTAGAAGCTGTCCAGAGATATGTGATCCACATGGGTTATGGCATCATTCTATGAAAACTTGTTTTAAGTTGATGTAGCATGAAGCAGGATGGCTCTGAGTGTAGAATGGAATTAACATAGTAATATTACTTATTAATAAACGTTAATAAAGTCGTACACAAGATGGCTGGAGGCAACTATCTGCTAAAAAAATAATGGCTGTATAGGTCTCTAAAACAAATATTGATTAATACCGCTGTAACAGGCTCCTTCATATACCAAAGCAATTATCATATGTGCGGAAAAAGAAAAGAAATTCATCTTTGAACAATATGGGCTTATAATCTATATCATGAGGAGCATAACCCAGCTTCGATCAAGTCTATTGAGATGGCTGGAAGATCCATAGGAGCTATCGGCGATGTAGTACTTTGATTAGCAAACAGTAATGACTTAAAATCATTACGGGCTTGGTGCACAGCCATCTGACCTTGTATTGCATTTGGTTCATTTTCCTTCACTTTCAGTTGGTCCAACCCTTTCTGCTAGCATTTACTCACAATAAGGTGAATATGATGTCCTATTGCTTGGTTTATCCATCCACCTTTAAGCAATCCAACTATATGACTAAGTTCGAAGTCGTTTAATCAGTTATCAGGTCCTCGATATCATATTAGCTTTATTCATTATATCTCCCAGAAATGACCGCGGTATGTCTATGGGACACTGAAATGACTTAAAATTTCGTCGATTAGTGTTGCACTGTAGAAATGAGCTCTATAATTAGAATTATTTATTTATTTATTTATTTATTTATTATTATTATTATTTTTTTTTTTTTTTTTTTTTTTTTTTTTTTTTTAATTCATTCGCTTTCATACTTCGTTTCCTATGCAAATTCAAACATTTATTTGCAAAATTTCGAGACAGTGAAATTATCTTTTTGATAGTGCTTCATGTTTAATTTATTATTATTAGTAGTAGTAGTAATGGTATTTTGCAAAAAATATATTTAGTAGCCTTAGTATAGTGAATAGTCAAATGTATTTTAAATCATTCATTTCCTTCACACTAGGAAGAGTTTTTGATGGAATTTTTTACAGTTATCAATTTTAATTATATTGCATTCGAACATATGTATTGAATTTTAGAATGTTTCTTTTTAAGTAAACGTTTCATTTTTTGTATAATTTTACTATCAAGAAAAGATACATGAAGAATGAAAGAGATAAACTTTCTCATAAATGCTGTCTTCTCCAGAAAATAAATTTATTATATGTTATTTTTGTTATGTTGTTACTTTTGCTTCAGCAAAATTATTCACAGAAGAGGAATAGCTATTTCTGACCTCATTTCTTCATCATGATTCAAAGCCAGTAGTATTTGGCAATTACGAGTAGTAGTAGAAATTTTCCCCAATAATCACAAAACTATTTTGCTAAAATAATCGACTTTGTTCATATTCCTAGACTCTAGTCACAAATCTCTATCTTAAAAGTTTATGCTGTTAAACTATTTTGAAAAGTTTTTTCACACTTATAATTATTATGTCCCACAATTTGTATGCAGAGACGAGATCATCAATTCGTTTTGAGATTATCTCACTAGATAATAAGTCAAGATTGTAAAGTAATCTTTTTACTGTTTTTGATTCGATAAATAAGGAAAAGTCAAGAGCATAGCAACACTATATTTCGAAATTAAATTTTAAACAAAAAATGTGTTTTAAGCATTAACTAAACAAACCAAGTCAAAAAAAGATTAAAATAAAGTAAAGCTCTGTCTATTAATGTCTTATTCATTCTTATATTCTTTGTATTAAATGAGAAAATAGGAAATTTGAGAATGCAGAAAAACTGCATAGAATATTTCATTTCGACAACAAAAGGAAATTTTAATATTAATTTCAATATCAATATATCTAACCAAAATAGAGGAAAGGAGTGAATACTTTCTATTTTGGGCAACATAATACAACTTCCATTCGTTTCTTAATGTACTGGTTAAAGATTTTAAATGATTAAACACAGTGAAATATAACAAACACAGCAAAATAATTATTATGTTAAAATCAAAATTATTTAAACAAACAAATGTAAAAGTTAACTCACTGATATTTGTGAAATTATATCATATTCCAGGGGCAGGCTCATATTTATAATTAATTTTTGTTCATACACAATTAACCACCTAAAATGCAACACAATAGCTGTCATATCTCATGAAAGGCTACAGATATCACATCAAATTTATTTGGCAGAAAATACTTTATACAACGATCAAGTGGTTAAAATTACTGTCTCTTGCGTAATTGTGTGGAGGATGATGATATCAAAATCAGTTGTTACAATATTAACCATTGTTGCATAACTACCACCATAAGATCGGCTTAAATTCAAAGAAGCTTTAGATATATATTTGCGGTATAACAGTGGATGCGGCTTCCTCATATTGACAAAGGTGATCTCGTTTAACATCAGGTGGTATAGTTTGGGCCAATTGTTGAGGAATCATAAATCACACGCTTTTGATTGAAAATACATCTAGAGAACAAAAGCTGAACAAGGGAGCAATTCAATTTTATACGTAAACGAAACACTTTAACATCGTGTCTCACTTGTCATTATCTTGTTGAAATATGGTTTATGGTACGCACAGGAGGTATGAGAGAACTACGGGCTTCAACATTTCAAAAATGTAACACTGGCTGTTCACTATACAAGCAATGCGTGCTATAGGGAAGCAGGAGTGATTTAATACCAACCTAATCCATGATATTACGTGAAAACCATGTAGTATTGTTTGTTTGTTTGGTTGGGTTTATTGGCACAGGGTCCAAAAAAGAACATACTGCGCCAAGACTAATTTTTTTTCTTATTTTCTTCTTATTATTTATTTAAAAAACCCAAACAACGTTAAAATGTATTAAAAAACAAAAATCTATGTATATAATATAATTAAAATTTCAAAGTGTATAAAATATTTTAAAATGTAAAAAAAATTAAATGTAATGTAAGAAACCTATTGCTCTTAAAAAGGCAAATAGTTTTCTGTGAGGTGGATCCCCTAGTAAATCAGACATAGTTAAAATATCACTTTTAAAAAACTGTAAACGATGATGATTAAAATAATGACATGAAATTAAAATATGAGAAACAGTATATGGTTCATCACACGTTTCACACCATGGATTTAATTCACTTAAAAATAGATGTCTATGTGTGAAACGTGTGTGTCCGATACAAAGGCGAGTCAATCGAACATCGGCACTTCGTAACGGTGAAACTGATGATGGAATGAGGTATGGGAAAATGGCACATAATTTATTGGAGACCTGCATACTCCATGACTCCTGCCACAGAGATTTAACAAATGTTTTAACAACCCTTCTCACGTCGAAAAGAGGGATAGATGAATGGAGTAAGGACGATGCAGCTTTAGCGGCTGCATCTACCTTTTCATTTCCCTCTAGACCTACATGTCCTGGGATCCAACAGAAAATGATGTCATAACCCTTGCCAGCAAGGAAATCCAATGCTCCAAAAATCTTGGACACAACAGGATGACAATAATTTGAATTTCTCAACGCTTCTAATACTCTCAAACTGTCAGTATATAGGCAAATTTTATGAAAATTTCCTGTATTCACAAGCTGAAGGGCTTGATAAATGGCCGTAGCTCCAGCTGTAAAGATGGAGCAGGACGTATGGAGGCTGTAACCATAACTAGCATTAGCATAGAATATGCCACAGCCAACATGTCCTGCAGTTTTAGATCCATCTGTGAATACAGGCGACTGACAGCGATGTGAATAGAAAAGCTGTTGAAAAATCTTTGAGGTTTTGTCCGATTTTCGAAACTGAGCAAATGGATTAAAAATATTAATCTGTGGATCATACCAGGGTGGATGTGAATGTAAGTCCGTTTTAGTAAAACGGACATCATATAGGTCAGTTAAAAACAGTTGAGTTTTAGTTCGAGTGAGAAAGGGTTGGATGCTATAAGGTCGAGCATCATATAGTCTCTTTAATGCAGGAGAAATGGCCAAGGAACGTATAGGATGTTGTCGGTCAGACATGACCTTAGTGTAATAATTGAGAGACAGCTGCATTCGTCTTAGGTCTAAAGGCAATTTTTGGCAAATCGCATAAAGACTCTGGACGGGTGATGTGCGGAATGCACCGGAACAAATTCTCAAAGCAGAGTGATGCACAGTGTCCAGTCTGCGTAAAACAGAAGACCTAGCAGATCCATAGATAACACATCCGTAGTCAATACGAGATAAAATTAGTGCTTGATAGACTCGAAGGAGTGACAAGCGATCAGCACCCCATGAAGTATTAGATAATACCTTGAGGATATTAAGCGATCGCTCGCACTTCTTCCGCAAATGTAAAACATGCGGAAGAAAGGTCAACTTTCGGTCGAATGTCATACCAAGAAATTTAATCTCGTTGACTACAGGTATTGTAGTGTTGTTCAGATGAATAACAGGATCGCTGTGAAGACTGGTCTTCTTGCAAAAATGGACAAGGCAGCTCTTACTAGGAGATAGTGTAAAGCCATTCTCTGCACACCATGCAGCTATTTTATTAACAGATGTTTGTAGTTGTCTCTCAATTAAACGCATGTTCGATCCTTGGCAAGATATTTGCAGGTCGTCCACATACATAGTGCCATAAACTGAAGGTGAAAGAAGATGAAGAATGTGACTAATGTAAAGGTTACAAATTGTGACACTTAAAATAGAGCCTTGTGGTACACCCTCGGCTTGAATAAAAGTATTGGATGTAAATGTTCCAATACGAATTTTAAAAGTACGGGAGCGTAGAACGTCTTGTAGGAATATCGGAAGATTACCCCTAAAGCCAAAAACATATAATGAACGGAGAATTCCATATCGCCACGTACGGTCGTATGCCTTCTCGATGTCGAAGAAGATGAAAACCAGATGGTTTCTCCGCACAAAAGCGTTGCGGATTTGGGTTTCCAAGTGTGTAATGTTATCAAGAGTGGATCTTCTTTTACGGAATCCACTCTGATTTACATGTATACATTTATTTTCTTCTAAGACATGTACGAGACGGGCGTTGACCATACGTTCGAGAGTCTTGCAAAGGCAACTCGTCAGAGCTATTGGTCGATAATTTGATGGTTCTGAAGGATCCTTACCAGGTTTAAGGACCGGAATCACTGTTGCTTCATTCCAAATTTATGGAAATGCATTTTCAGTCCAGATCCTATTGAACAAATGCAATAAGTTCAATAGGGAGTCTGGACTTAAATGTTGAAGCATAAGATAGCTAATTCCATCAGTTCCTGGACTGGTATTATTGGCCTGATCTAATGCCCTTTTCAGTTCCAACATCCGAAATTCACAGTTATAAGGCAAAGCTTGTCTATGATTGAAACGAATTGGCATTTGCTCAGCTCGACTTTTAGTCCTTAAAAACGAAGGACTATAATTGTCGGAGCTTGAGACACTAGCAAATGTTTCACCAAAGATGTTAGCAATGTCTGCTGGAGAAGAGTATATAGCAGCTTTGGTTTTCAATACGGGAATTGAAAATTCCGAATAGATACCATTGGCTGCTTTCACTTTTCTCCATAACTGTTTACTGGATGTGGAAGATGTGATTGAGGAGACATAGCGAGACCAGGATTCCTTCTGACTTCGACGACGAGCTCTGCGAGCTAAAGCTTTTGCTCTCTTAAAGGCAATAAGAATCTCCGTCGTGGGGTATCTCCGAAATAACCCCCATAACTTCCTCTGATTTTTATATGTTTGTTCACATTTCTTGTTCCACCATGGTTTGCAACGCCTTTTTGGTGTAGAAGAACTTTTAGGTATTGCTGTATCAACTGCACATATAAGTGTTTCAGTGACTTTTTGTACGGCATTATCTATATTCTCGATCGTTACCATTTTATTGTCAACGACTGCCAATTGTGTAAATAACGTCCAATCTGCCCGACTGTACACGTAAGTAGGTAGGCGATGTCGCACACTACTACCTCCAGTCTGGGAGATGACGAGTGGGAAATGATCGCTGTTATGCAGATCATTCCCAACTGTTAAATTCAACAACGGCAGAAGTGACGGTGAACAAATGGCGAGATCGAGAGAATGAAATGTCCTTGTGGGTGTGTGGAAGTATGTTTTCTCGTCGGTGTTCATCAGACAGAGGCCATAATCAAAAATAAAACCGTCAATCTGACGACCGCGAGAATTGGTATCATCCCTTCCCCACAAAGTATTATGTCCGTTAAAGTCACCGAATAACAAATATGGTGAAGGCAGCTGATCAACTAATGTATCAAGTTCCTCTTGGCAGATGACATCATGTGGTGGTAAATACAAACTACAGACTGTAATCAAACAAGTTGTATGAATTCTGACAGCTACAGCCTGTAGGGTTGTATTGATCGGATGGACAGTGCTGGGGAAGTCATTAGATGTTAATATGCAAACACCTCCAGACACTGCACCATAGTCACCACAGTCTTTTCTAAAGCATTGAAACCCACGCATAGTGATGTTATTTGTAGACTTCAGGAAGGTTTCCTGAAGTGCTATGCATGCGGGGTTATAAGCTGATATAATAGACTTGATGTCATTAAGATGTGAACGCAAACCATGGCAGTTCCAACAAATAAAGGAAGTTATTATTTAAATAGAAGAGCTCCTCCCCCGGAGCTGGAAGGCGAGTCTTCTATCATTTCCTCGAGCGATAAATTATCGTCCGAGGGATGAAGAGAGACAGCATCAGATTTGGCTGATTTGAATCAGGGATGATTTGGCTCTACGGGTGGATAAGGAGGACTTTCGTGGGCCCTCCTTTGCAGATTTTAATTTTGAGGCCTTAACGCCTCGAGATTTAGCCAAAGAAGCTTTTCTAAATAACGTTGATGTTGATTTTGGCCTTTCATTTGATGTTTAGGGTAATCTCATTATAGGAAGTGGCAGGGTATCCGTTTGAGTACTTGAACTTTTGGTGACTTTCTTTGCTACGGCTGCATAACTCACTCCAGACTGTGGCGTACGAGAGGCAACAATTTTCCTAGCCTCAGGATAAGAACAATTGTTTTTAACTTTTATTGTGGTGATTTCTTTTTCTATAGCCCATTGAGGACAACTTCGAGAATAGGAGGGATGTTCACCGTGACAGTTTACACAAACCTCCTTTGCTGTGCAGGTCGAATTATCATGGCCAACTACCACGCAGCGAGCGCAGGTAAGTTTGCCTCTGCAAGCATTTCTCGAGTGTCCAAAACGCTGGCATTGGAAACATCTCAAGGGATTTGGAATATATTGTCTGACGGGTAGATTCAAGTAGGCAACTTTGATTTTGTCAGGAAGGTCTGGGGTCGCAAAGGTCAGAATGAGATGTTTAGTGTCAATGAACTGCCCATCTCTTCTGACTCTAATGCGTTCAACTCCGCAGACCTTTTGACTTTTCAGATTATAAAGAATCTCCTCCGTCGACGTATTTAACAAATCCCTTGCAGAAATTACACCACGTGAAAAGTTCAAATTTCCATGAGGCAGGACTGTCACCTCTATATTTGCCATTAGTTGCATTTCACTTATTTTGGATGCTTGGGTAGAGTTTGCAACCTCAATTAGAAAGTCACCTGATCGTATTTTTCGGATACCCTTTACTTCACCTATAAAACCCGATATTCCTTTTTGTATAAGGAAAGGGGACACTTTCTCAAATGAACCCACTTTCCTTTTTACTATAAAATATTTGCATGAATTATCATTTAATAAATGCTCCCGTGGGAGAAAAGACATTTTCCTATTTTCCATTATTTTTAATTAAAATTTCAGGTCCTGACCACACCACCCACCACCGAGTCCAACAAGGGGATGCAGACCAGTTGCACCAGTGCTAGCCAGATCCTATACGCTCACAGTACATCCCTGTAATGGCCTCCACCCTTAACGAGTCCTCCAGCAGATGTACCGATCGCTTGATCCATAAAGCCGATTGATGTGCTGAGGACCATAGCACACCTCCCGTTTACCTGAAGCAGAGGCCAAAGTAATGTATTGGTCTCTGGGAGCCTCAATTACCAGGACCCTCCTTTCCAGGGACACGGGTCTCCACGCACGGCAAACACTTGGGTGATTTAGTCCCCAAGAATAGCTAATAGCAACAGAGCGGTGACAGCTGCTCAAGGGGAGCCCTCAACCTCGAAAGAGGCAACCACAATGAGGGAGAAAATGAAGAAAAAGTAGTAGAGGAGAGGAGAGAAGAAAAGAAAGAAGAGGACAGATCACTAAGGTACTTCGGGATTGTGACACCCGTGTTTACTTATAGAAAGTAAACCCCCTGAGGGGAAAAACCATGTAGTAATATATAACTTAGGAATTCTATCACTAAACTGTCTCCAGACTCGTATCTAAGCATCGTGATATTAAAAGTAAAAGATGAATACATGGATAAAATTAATATCATTTCATTCCATTGCTCATGTTCGTCGTTCATCACATCAAAGGAGGCTCAAGCGTTTGTTATTTTAAACTAAGGGTAAACAAAACAATGGGCACTCTTCAGACATTTCTTTCAGCTGCAAACGAAGTTGAATGGAACAAGCAGGCACCAAATGATGCTTAAAAGACTGAATCTGTTGTTTGTTATGATTTATGATGACCGAGCAATCTATTACTATCACTCCCTACTGTATTCACTCCCTGTATCCAGTAATTTCAGATTTGTATCACAGTTATTTACTTCTCCAACACGACCACTGGTTTCTCTGAAAGATTCCTTCAGTCTACTTTACAATTCCTTCAGTCTACTATTCTTCCTCGATCGAATTAAAAAAATTTGCTTAAAATACGCTTGATACGAGACATAATTAAACAGCTTATACAGAAAAAAGAAAAAAAGTAAACGGTCAAACTTCATGAGGACTCTCTTTCCTTTCTCTCTTTGAATAGAGCTTACAGATGGCACAACAGTTGTTCATGATATGCATTTGTGCTGAAATGCTTAATGATATGCATATCTCATCACCATAAACCGATGATATAAATTTCATACTATTTGCATGCTTCCTTCAAGTTGTTGTAATTTCGATGACAACAGTATATTTAATAACAAATAATAGACGTTACAATGAAATAACAATTATATTCAAATCCCAGTACTGCACTAGTCTGTATATAATTTACAATATACAAAGTCAAAATTTATGTGAGTTTAATTGAATACAAAAAAACTTTACATATTCATCGGATAAATATTTGTCAAGACAATTTAAATTGACTTTATGACAATGAATAGATATCTTTAGATTTTTCAACATTTCTTTATTGTGAATTTATAAGTTTTGTCATTTAATTATGAATATATATTACTAATTATGAATATATATTTTATTAATTTGTGTGTTAATATATAATGTCAAAGGATATAAAATATGACGTATATTTTATATCCTTTGACATAAATAAAGCAATCGACCTAATCTTTTTGATTTGATGTTTTCTTATAGTCTAAGTGGACTCAAAAATATTAGAATGAACTTTGTTATCTAATTAGATGATTGACAAAACATCAAAATTTTCTTGTAAATTTTGAGTTACAATTAAGAATGACAACTGATAAGTATTAATGAGGACCTCAGTTACAAAATAAAATTTAAAATCCGCAAACTAAGTGACAACGGTTTCAAAAGTGTCAATAAGTTGGCGGAAGGACACCAAATTGAAAAAAGAGACCATCCTGTTGTATTTTAATTGTTTCGCAATTAACAAGGTGCAACATTTTCTATTTCTTATGATCTGGGTCGCAACTCGATCTTTGCTTCAAAATTTTTTTGTAATAAATGAAATAGCAATTTATTTCGATCAACGGATAAAATTTAGAAGTCTCAATTTTACTTTGTAATAATTTAATTTATCTGAAAATTGAAAGATGTCCTGAAACATTGACAAATGCCGTAAAATCATTTTGATTGAATATTACAGTTTTGCACCACAACATGAGTGTGGCTAAGGATATATTCGCCAATTATTTCCACTAAAATGTATAGAAACTATATTTATTGGTGGAATAACGGAAGCCTTTTTTTTATTTGTAAGAATCATAGTTTTATCTAAATAATTAAAAAATCGAGCAATCACAACGAGGAATTCATAACAGATAAAGTGATTTTTTAGGTCTCTTTTTTTAAAATTCCATGTAATCCAAAAGTATATTCAGACATTTGAATGAAATTTAAGACCAATTACAAGAAAATAATTCTCTGATAATTCTCTCATTCCATTTATGAATCTCTCTGATGATTAATATTTGAGAGTCTTAATGCTTGTGATAATATTTCTATTTCAATCAATTAATTCTATACCATTTACAGAATTATATCAATTCCTAAAATTTTCCAATAAATGTCTTTTTAAGTTATGAAGACTTCGCAAACCATTTTTTTCCTCAAAAACAGCCTGAGAAATTCGAAAGGGATACTTTAAATAGTCTTTTATTCGAAATTTTAAAAATAAATAAAATAAAATGAAATAAAACCTCTTCCGCTAACAACGTATTTTGATATTTTAATTCAAAATTAAGCTTTTATCACTATAAGTTTGTTGCTTTCTTCTTTTTATTAGGAAAAATGATTTTAATTCTAGGCCATCCTATATTCTTAAATTTAACGAATGTGATCTTAGAATATTCATATAAGTTGTAACAGAATATAAATGATAAAATAAAACTTCTCAGCATTTAAAAATTAAAACATCTCCTTTTAAAAGTATGTACAAAGAGTTTAAATTCCTAATTTTTTTCAAGGTATTTTTAAATATATTTTATTAAATTTAGCCAATTTTCTAATTGTTATTGGATAATGCCAATTAGTTAATAAGCTAAATTTAAAAGCTTTTGAAAAAAATATATATCTTTTAGTTTTTACGTCACGACATAAAAGAGTAAAAAAGCAACAGTAATTAAATCAAAAATGTATTCGTAGAGAAATTGTTTCCATCGTAAACACATCATTACTGTCTATATCTTCGGGCCAAATCATTAAGATACAAAAGAAATATGGCGATCGAAATATCGCTGCATTGACCGCGTAAACAATGCACACACCTTAAACTTGAAAGAATAGCAACAGTAGGCGAAGAACCTTCACTCCAGAAAAGTCGAGCAAAATAGAAGCAGTTAAATATATATAATATTTTATCATAAACTTCAGATCATAAAAGTAATTGAAACTAGAAAACCTGTTCTTTGTCAAGGATGTTTTACCGAAGAATCAGTGGGAAATGCCTAATTGCTAGTTGAGGCATTGAAAACCTTAAGAAATTGGTTCGAGATTTCGCTTTTGGCTCTAAAATAAGCAAAGAAAAAAACTTGAAGAGATTGTAAGTTTAGATTTTTATTTGTTTGAGAAGATTATTATAGCAACTAAATGAAAAATATAAAAGGTGTGAAATATATAATAGCTTTTTTTAGTTATTAACGAGAGTAAGTTGATTATAAACGTTAAAGTTCTTTCACCTTTTAAGTTTACGCTTTGAGCTTTAAAAAAAAAAACTTTTCTTCAATATTTCTAAATAATCTTGTCTGAAAATAGAACGTGATATAATTTTCTCTACTATAGCGAGAATAATTATTTATCATTCTTAATTTTTGGACCATATTATTTAAAATAAAAATAGGACATGCAAATTAACGGAAAAACTTATTCAATAAAAATTTTTATTGCAAAAATATTCGCATCAGTGTATATATAGGAAGAAATATGGAAACGGACAATGCGTACACCAATAACTTCCCCTTATTACTCATAAAAGCTTTAAATATAATTTAGGTTTTCGTTATGGATAATTAAAAGGATATTCTTTTTAATAATGCGCTAGGTGGAAAATTATTTCCAAGAATTTTAATACACTAAATGTTTAAAAAGTGTTGTTTTTTATTACTTATTTATTATTATTTATAATCTTTCCGATTTACTATTATGGGGAATTGTTATTTATTACTATTAAGGGGAATATTATTTAATTAATATTTAATAATGTTTAATTAAAAAATTAATATCATTCGATGAAGTTGCCGAACTAGAAGTCGAAGGATTAACACTCTTTCCCTGGTTCAATTTTCACTCCGGATTGGACGTCTCGCAATGATTCAGAATCTACTTTACACAGTAGAGGGTATCGCTCAGAATATCCACCCAGGGCAATAAATTATCATTGAACGACAAACAAACCAATTATTATAAATTTAGTAATGCATTTATATTTTATTTCTCATCGTAGAACACATAATATGTTAAAACAGTACATCTACAAGAGTTACATGAAAAGATTCTAACATGATTTTCAATAAAAATTATCTTTTTGCATAGAAATCCCTACAAAATCGAATCGAAGTCTGATATTAAACTGCATTGTCTGTCGAAGAATTGTTTCGTGAAATACTCGCATAAATAATCCGAATTTTCCGACAAAACAAGGGGTGGGGGAAACATATATTCAAACTAAGAGGCGAAACATTGACAATTGATCTTCATGCACAGTATAAATTTGGGATTTTAAATGTCAATAATTCTCAGCCATAAAATCTTAAAGAATAAATGTACTTCAACGTTATCAATTAATAATAAACAGCGTGATTAAATTTTAGATTTTAAATCTCAGTAAAACTCAGCAGTTTAAAAACTAAATGTAGCTTAACGCTATCTAAGGTGGTGTTTTCAGTACTTGTGAACAATTATAGACTCACCAAAAGCGAATTCTGAGTACTTAGGATCATTAACTTAATAAAAAAGAAGTTGTTTCCAATACAAATTTTAAGTGGATAATATTAAATGATCTTTTAAAATATTTAAATAAGGATCATAGTTTATTATGCCTACAATAAATACTAAATTACATAATCCTGATGCTGACATACACCCTCACAAGGACAACTCTACAGCCATGCTTTAGCGTTCAAACCAAGGTCTTGGGACTATGTTCCTCATTTTTCCTTCATACAATTAAACGTCCATCGGAACCAAAGATGTCAAATTTGCTTTCACCTGCAAATAAGACATGATTCAAAAACACTTCTGGCATATTTATCATTAAGTTTGAGAAGGAAAGCCTAAGCTTTCTATTTTTTGTACAAAAAATTTTCGAGCAGAGCACCCATGTAATCTAATTGATTTGAGTACTCATCGAAAAGTTACAGGTGAAATTGAAGTAGAAAATGTTTCAGTAAATTCTGTAGAAATCTTTACAGGACTCAAACGTGGATTTTTCACAAATTTTCTAACTATAAATCTCTGGTCAAGTTAACTTTGCCCGGCGATCACTTTCTTACCTTATTTCAGATCCGATTTTCTTTTTTAAAGCGTTTTATCACATACTAACTGCAGAACGGGAGAATATTGTTAAGTTAGTAATATCATTCGATGAATCTTCCACTCTTAGGATGAAAAATTATTAAATTTCAATGTTAAATGTTCGTAGTTTCCTTACGACTACGAGCTATTTTTAAATATTATATAAAATATAATGGAGTAAGACAGCAAAGAAGGAAGTCAAACGATTTTTAAAGCGTCACCAAAATGGGGGAAAAAAAAAATGCCAGACGATAATTTTATTTATGAAAATTTGCGAAAATGTTTTGGTGTACGATAACTTTTGTGGCGCGTGATTGATCTGATTCCTTGCATTTTAAATTTTATAAAAATAAGTTATTAAAAAACAATAAGTTGGGTTTTATTTAGAATAGTTTGGAGGAGATATGGAAAATATATTGGATTTATATTCGAATTTAATTCCGGACTACAGCGCTTTCTCTGCACAATTTTACAGTGTATGAACACTTTTGAGAGCCACTGTATAAATATAATTTGATTCAATTGAAAGTAAAAAAATAGGATGGAAAATAGGAACTATATATATATATAGTTATCAATTTCTTTCCATCACATTTATTAATGCACATGAATTTCTTGTTGTTCGTCTTAGAAATTTGATATTACCTCACTTTAAGCGGATGAGGTTTAGATAAATAAACCTTTGTAAGTTATGTCAAATAAGGCATGTGTGTTATGTATATGTATACATATAGGTGCTGTTAAGATATATATTAATAACTGATAATTTATAATAAATGGGTCACTCTTGTGACCAAAAAGCAGCAAATCCAATATTAAACATTGATTCTGATCATTGAGTCACGAGAAGTACAGACACTAGTTGCTTGAATATTACTGTCACACATTAATAATAAGATGAAAGCGATTAATGTAAAAGTGAACATATAAAAAAATAGCATAAATATAATCCACTTGAAACTGATTGGCCGCATTAAAATTCATACGAAAATCGTCTTTCTTAAATTATCCTTAAGCAATGATCACTCGTCGAAAAAATCACAAATACAAAACGTGCTGACTCCTGCAGAATGACATTCTGCGAAATAGGTCACTGGTTCGATCCTAGCCAATATAGAACAATGAGAAGTAGTTGTTGCTTTTGCTTTATTGAATGTATACGAATGGATGCTGAGAACACTGAATATCTTCCCTGGTAAACACATAAATTCCGCTCAGACGGCTAAATTTTATAGGTGTTCGAATGGATTGCCTTCAGCTGCTAGGACATAGTTGCCAGATAAGAAGCATTATTAAAATAATGAAGTAATTAAGAAAAAATAATTAAGCATCACTTGCTGGAACCATGCAGTGATTCTCACGTCACACAGGTTTTTTCATCAAATTAATATAATGCTACTTTTCTGAACAATAATTAGAATTACATTATAGAATTCTTTATACTGCACCCACATTCGTTTGATTAACAGTTTCGATCATCATTTCTCTTAATACTTTTTTTATTCTGCTAATTATTACATAGTAATTAATTTTTTCATAGTAAAATCACATTCAATTTATCAAAAATAGCAATATTTTTTTTTCATTATAAAATCGCAATCCATTTATAACTCTGAAATTCTGAATCTTGAAAGAAAACTTTTTCGAAACCACAGGCTTACTGCCAGCTTGTGAAGCACAGTTTTGGTGACCAAGAAAAACAAATGAGGAAACTAACTTTAGAAACCTTCTTTTATGTTCGCTGTGTATCAATCAGCATAAGAATGACGTACCGAGAAGTAATATGTATAGTGATTTCTTATGATCTAATTCCCCTTAGCTAATTTGACATTTGAAAGTCAGGCGTCTTTCTTTAATTTCAAGTTTTTGTCATAGTACATTATTAGTGAACTAGGTACAAGGTTTTTGAAATATTTTTCAGTTACTTGAATGTACAGTATATCAACAACCTTTTTTTTTTATGGATAACATAAATAACTACAATGCAATTTAATTAGTGAGAATTTAAGTAAAATTAAAAGAAATTATTAAATTGGTTGGGTGTGTGTGTACAAATTGATATGATCTGCAGTTGCGTAAAAAAGCTTGTTGCTTATTTAGACAGTTGTAAGTATAGCGTTAAAATTATATAAACAATCAGTAATATAAATATTGACTAACATGCATAAAATGAGAATCCCAAAATCTACGGAATATTTTTAGAAATTTATCAATGAATAAAAATTTTTATAACAAACATTCCTTAAAATAAAACACGAGTGGACAACATTAGAAAAGATAATGTCACTTTTTTGCAACTATTTAATATATGTGATTTCAATATACACAGTCCAATCACATTAGAGACCACCGCGTACATTCGACGTTAAATAATCTCAGAATGCAGGTGACATAACAAAGCAGTTGAGCGAATATGAGGACTTAGGAAAACATTGCAATCATTTACGTAATGGAGAAACGGAGCGATTTATCCAATGTCCCAAAAGGACATGATCACTGGCTTTTGGGTCATTTGCCAAACGGCCAAGTTGTAAATTGTTCGCGTACCGCCGTAGTAAAAATATACTATGCATAGCAAAATGGGACTGTCCACGATGTGGAAAATATGGAACACCACTGGCCTGACTGAGGTGAACGACAACTGCAGAGATACGTTCGGACGAATAGACTTGCTACTGTTAAACAACTGAACCATCAGATGAACCAAGGGGCTGTCTGGTTTCTTCTAAACTACTGTTCAACGAAATTGCTACGCCTGGGCCTAAGAAACGAGGCGTTTCACGAACTCACGCTGACTGCTGTTTATCGGCAACGAAGACTGGATTTGCACGCAAGTACCGCAACTGCAGGTACACTATTTGGCGAAAGGCCGCGGTTGCCTGGTAGGTTATGGCGTCGTTCTCCTTACACGAAGGTAGAGTTCGAAGCCTGATTTAATCAAAGATCCTTGTGTTCATTAAAGGCCTCAGGAGCACGTTGAATACGTCGTGGTAGCAATGTCCTCCAAGTAAAATGATACCTCCAGAGGTGACAGGTCAAATATTCGAGGATCTTCTACTTACAGTCACCCACCCAGCTGCTTCCATCTAACTGGTAGGGCTCAATACAGGACTTGGATTAAGGAAGCTTGCGGGTGCAACACTGAAAGGGGACAAGTATCATTTTCCGATGAATCCCGTTTTATGCTTTATCAAACAGATGGATGCTGGCATACATAAAGCGAAGCATCTAAAAACAAACACCCTCCAACCATTGCTTGAACGGTCCATAATCGAGGCACGAGCATTTTAGTCTGGGGAACGTTTTTATAGCATTCTCTGGATTCACTCATCATTGTGGAAAACTCGATAGATCAATACAATATGAATCTGTCCTCTTGCAGTCCATGTCTATATGCGCATTGTTTTTCCTCAGAATGATGGTATCTACTAGCAGGATAAAGTGACGAGTCTTAGAGCTGGGAGTGTACGGGCGTGGTTTGAAGAGGACCAGAATGAGTTTAGTTTTTCTCTGGTCAGTAAACTCACCCAACTTAAGCCCAAGCGAGAATCTGAGGGGTTGTTAGCGGCATGGATCCTCACCCGCGTAATCTAGAGCAGTTAATTACGGCACTGAACTCTCCTTCAAGGACCAAAATGACTTTTCCCGTATGTCTCACAGCAGTCCACTGTGTAGGAAAGGTTGTTATTCTAACTTTTGATATGTGGTCACATTAAAGTGACTGGACATCGTATAGTCATATACAAATAAAAAAATTTTATTATAAAGCAGAGTGTACTATTATCATAGAGATTCTATAAACACATGCATTTTTTTATTTTACAATTTTACTTACTTTTATCAATTGAAGAAACAAATATATGAACAAACCATTAGAAGAGAAGCCACATTTATTATCAAGAATATAAGAATGTCATTCATGTTTTTAAGAAAGTGATGAAACCGTTTGAGATATACACAGATTATGTTTAATTATTATCTTCCATAATCTTGCTGCCGTATCCTTTTTGCTTTATACATCGATAGCAAAACAGAAAAAAGAAATTTTTTGAATAAAGCTAACTTGTACAAAAAAGAAAAACTGAATAATACTAAATACACGATGACACTGCATTCTTTGGACGAGAAAGTTTGGCGAGTTTCATTAGTTTCTTCAAGACAACGTTATTTCCGATAGGCATTTTCTCTTTCACATGAACACGATTCTTATTTTACAGGCAAGAAATCTGAAGAATAATAAATTTCACGTTTGAAAATGCTGTTGCACGCTCAGGAAAGAAATTTTTTAAACATTTTTATTGAAAACAATGTATCTTGTGATCAGACCTATAAGATTATTTCATTAAGTTTTTGGCAATGAGCGATATCAAGTAACACTTGTTATTTGTTTGGAAGAATAAAACTTCAAGAAAATCCATTATCATGTTAAGCACTTGATTCACAAATAAATCGCACAATACGAAAATGTGAATTTTTAATTATTAGTGGCTCAATCATTCATAAGAATCTGTTTCATATATTTTAAATAGCCCTCTATGGCACGATTATCTTTGCCACATTTTTCTTAACTATTATTTCTTCATGTAAATAAATTAAATCACTACTTATCCTTTTTTTGTCACCAATCAAATTGAAACAGATTGAAATTGGTTAGTATATATTCATGTCACCAATCTTTTTAAGAGAATGTTCATTTAATTTCTTTACTGGCACATCATGAAAGAACCATTCAAAAATATGAGATGTTTTAGATATCGCTAAACTTATTCCTTACTTTGATAGTATTTATGTTCTCATAATATTTGAAAATTCCTATCATTTTCATCCATAACAAAATTTATAACAACTTGATTAAAATATTTTTAGAATATTCACTTTTTTAAATGCTACTTCAAAATATGAATCGATATTTTATTTATACATAACTATTTTATTAATAAACACACCCTTAAGCATCTATATATTTTGCAGAAAATGCACTTATTTCTTAAATAAGTACAATTTCTGCAAAATATATAGATGCAATTAGTACGTACCTTTTTTATGCATTTTCTGCAAAATATATAAAAAAAGGTGGTACGTACTAACAGAATCCACTATTCCAGTACGTTAAATAATAGAAATTAACAAGAAATACAATAGGAAAAATAATTGAAAACAGTAAATATAAGTGCATCATTAAATACATCAAACTAAATTTGTTTTTCATTTTTAAGTAATCTAAAAACAATTTATAAAATTTCTTTAAATTTTGAAATATTAATTTTTTCCATATATTTTTATGTTTTAACGTACTTTAATCCATTACAATTGTTTAAGTAAAGCAATTTAAAATTGGATATGTTAATACTTTTATAGTATATAGATTGATCAGATTTTTGACCACAAAAATAACTTGCATGCATTTTTTAATTCTCTTGGATAATAGATTTAAAATTATCTTCAGAAAATATAACATACAATGTCTTATATAACACACGTTATCCTATATAATGAAAATATAACGTACTGAAAAGTTTCATGATTGATTACTAACATGAAGGTCTCCCCCCCCCCTTTTTTTATTAAATAAAAAACTGGAACTTTCAAAATTCAATTTTTCACAGTGGTAGAAAAATGGATGAACTATCGTTTACTATTTTTCTAGTCAATAAATTGATTAATAAAAAGAAAAATTCAAGAATTAATACATACTTCAAAGAAACTGATTAAAAAACTTTTTTAAAATTAATGAAATATAATACTCGTATAAATAAAAATACAAGAACATTCTATTTAAAATCTGCAGCACAAATTACATGTATTATAAAAGAATTTTTTGATCAAGCATTTAGATATCATAAAAATTCATATATTTTTAAAAAAATGGAGATTTTCCCTTTTAATTATAATGAGCATCTAGTGGCTAATTTAACCCCAATAGAAAATTATAAAAAATCTTATACCTACATCCTTTATCAACACTCTAATATTAGCATTAAAGTTATTTTAGATTTAAGTACAATATGAAGGAATGTATATCACATCTTATATAAATAATCAATTTAAATATTTCTGAATTAAAAACAAATGTTTTAATAAAATTTCTAAAAGCTTGCTAGATGTATAATTTTATTAGTGATAAGTTTAATCATAAATAGATAAGTTGAATCTTGGGTTTTACTTTTAAACTTTGAAATTGAAACCATGTAACAATAATTCCTTTAATGAACATTCACTTTTATTTAAATATTTTCAACAAATGGAACAACATAAACTGAAAAATAGATGCAGAGGCATTGTTTTACAACAGATTGCAGGCTTTTTGATTTGCATACCCTTTAAAAAAAACATCAACTTTAAACCAGAATTCCTTAAGCTAAATTACAACCCTAAATTAGTGTAAGGGTTTGTAGCAGGATTGAGAAAATTTTCAGTTTAAATACTTCTTGACAAGATAATTTCTAGCTTCTGAAATGGAATTTACTTTTTTTATATGATTATGCAAGACAAAATTTTAGTCTTTAACAATCATAAAGCTAGTTTCAATCAAATCTAAAGAATAATGAAGCACTTAGTCATGCAATGTACTTTTTGTGGAGATTTGTGAGTATAATTAAAAAATAAATACTTACAACCTCCAAATAAATATTTTATATATGTCTGTTTTAAAAGTGGGTTTTCACAGATGAAATCATTCATTTGGCTACATTTAATGTTTAAAATGCACACAAATAATTGAAATTTTAGTTGTTACATATTTAAAAATTAATGACTTATTTTAGAGTCTGCACACCTAAGTCTAAGAAACTCTTTAAATATCTTTGTAAAAATTTTTCTTTTATTTAAAAGATTTAATAAACTTTTAAACTGTTCAGTAATCATTATACCAGTTAAAATAAAAAAGAAAAGTATTTTGTTTTTCCTTAACCCTGAAAGTTTTCAACATGCATCTTATGATCATTAATTCCATTAAAAAAATACAAGAAGCTTGTACAATCAACAAAACTAATATTCAGTATGCAAATCACAAGACTAAAATTCTATTAAAAATTGTATATTGTATGGTCAAGCTATAGAATATGCAGTTATGTGCAACTACAGCTTCTAAAGTTAACAGTTTATAATGAAAGAGTCTTTTGTTTGAGCTAATTTTTATTGGTCATATATTCAAATATGGAATAAGGAAATTGAAAAAAGAAACATTTGTACATACACACCACTCACACATGAATGATTAGATTTGTCTGAGAAGTTAAAAAAAATAACAAAGTAATGTTTATACATACGCTTTTGAAATTAATATTCACACCAATTAAAGATATCGACAGGATGAAAAACAGAAATATATAAACATCACAAAAATATTGGGAACAAATGACTATGACAATTTTGGCTATCCCAATAAAAGCAATAATGAATTAAGATAAATTATGATTTCTAAATAATCTTAAAAGTTACATTTTTATACAGAAAACTAGATACAACTTATAAGATTCCAGCGTTGCTCAAAAACAAGGGTAACTACACAGAACTTGAAACTTAGAGAGCACTGGGCAGTCATTGCCTAAGATATCATGCTTAACTATACAATTTATTTATAAAAACAAATTTCATTTTAAAGTTTCTTCAAGAATTATTTCAAAAAAATAAAGCTGCCAAAAAATAATTATTTCAAATATTCAAATTTAAAGTTTATATAACAATTTAAATACTTATTAAAATACAACTCTCTCAGTTACCCTTGTTCTTTAACAGCAATAACTCCTATTCAATCAGCATTTTATAGAGCACACAAGTTGCTTAAGTTTATTGGCCAAAAATAGCACATTTGGCTTTCAAAAGCTTAGAGGTTTGGACCACATAGTCAAACGCACCTCACTAAAAAGGCACTTCCCAAAAGTACAACTTTAATGTTGCAAGTATTAACATTTTTCATTTGGAAATCCAAAAAAGAAGGTTTTGAAAGTACCCACTTTTGATACATCACAGATGCAGCCTATCTCACAAATGAAGAAATGTGAGTAAAAGAACCCCAATGAAATTTTATTTTAAAGAAGTTCTCAACACAAAAGGGTTCTTAAATGACAAGTCAGAGAAACTGCTGACTTCTTTCCAAATAGTTTTGTGTTGCTGTTTGAATTAGGAAATCTCCAATAACTGTTTGCTGGCTATGGATGAAGAAGCTTGGCAGGCTTGGAAGTTTACGGAAAGAGACTGACGAATCATACTGGTGTGAAAGATGGAGCACACACGCACACTTTCACGCTCTCTCTTGTCAAACACTAATGCGCTTGGCTTCTTTTTAACGCTTTCTTGCGACAGCCATGAGATAAACTTGCAAATGACAGCACAGAATCAACTGGGATAACTGGGCTGTCTGCTGTTTACAAATCTAAAAATAAATTTTCTAATAAGTCTAAAGATAGTATTAAATATTTTTAAGTTATTAAAAAACATGCAAATAAAAAAATGACATTTTTTAATAATGAAAATTTGTAAAGCATAATAAAAACAGCTATTTCAGTACAATGACAATTTCTTTTGCAGAAATGTGTCATAAAAGTAAATACAGCTATTAAAGTAAATGGAAGTACATAAAGCTTTAATGTGATCATTAATTGTAATCACCATTTAAAATAAGTTCAAATTCTGATTTCATAATTTACAAATATTAATGCTTTAGAATTTTAATTAGCATATAATTTAAAAGAATATAAACTCACCACGAGGCTGCACTTTTTAATTTTCTTATTTCCTTAGAAGCCCATGTTGCTAATGTTTTTGTTTTAGCAGATTTTGAACGTCTACCTTTGGTTAATAACTCACTTATTATATCATTATCTACTAATGGCAACATACTTTGACCAAAAGCCAAGCACAGATCTCTAAAAGAAAAATATTAGACATTTAAAAAAAACACCACACAAAATACATTTAACATTAACTTAAAAATTTAAACAAAAATAATAATTACTTTAAAAATTTAAATTTCATCAACTTTTCCACAACTGAAATATTTTACTGAGAACTTCTGTATTTTATGTATGAAAGTATTTGTAAATGAATTTGGAATTTGTAAGTCAAAATTTTTACTCCATAGATAAATTATAAAATGTAATAACTGAATACAAAGAACTTTCATGCTTTTCAGAATATAGAAGAAAACATTAAGAAATCAATCATTAAATGTAAAAAAAAAAAAAAAAAAAAAAAAAAAAAAAAAAAAAAAAAAAAAAAACATTAGCATTAATGATTTGTAACACTGATTTATATACATGTGATTCGTTGTCTCCCAATATCGGAAAACCTTTAGAAAAATAAGCTAACCATTCAAATAGTTAATTCTACCTTTAATGTAATATGGAAATTAACATAGAAAAGAAAACATAAAAATTAAATTCTTAAAAAATCTTTTTAAAGAACTTGCTTTCATGTATTTTTTGTGCATTTTCTTTTTCTATGATGTTTTATTCAGTTTCTTAATTTAAGGGTAAGAAATTTAGCTTGACATAGGAAAATCTTTGAATTGTGGATATCTAACTGCAACATTAATAAGTGTATTATAAATCAAAGTTTTGATTCTAAAATCAAAAAATAAAAATATGTATCAATCCTAGCAGGATTTATATCAGTAGACTTTGGGATGGATGCCAGCCTCAAGTATTCACCCACAGATTTTTTAAAGCAATTAGTGAAATTCCTCCCCCCTTAATTTCCGATTTTACATGATCACCAATTATATATGATTTTAGTGTGATCATGTCTTCGAATCACCATATGAAACTGACATTCTGGATGCAAATGTTCTTGTAAATAGAGGTTTGGAGTGATGTAGCACAAAAAATTTAAATCATTTTAACCTGGGTGTATTTAACTACTGTATATGAAAAAAAACAAAGTATTATATTCTAATAATTTTAAAATGTTAAGGAATTAGAACATTTAACTCTCAGGATTAAATACATTTATTCATTACATATCATGTATCCAATGTAATTTATACTATCATTTTGAGAAAAGCATATTTAACTCAAAATGTGAATCTTAGTTTCACTCTGTCTTTGATCTTTAAACATTTATACAATCTATTTTGCATTTAATTTTTAAACTATTTCTACTGTACATGTCTTTTAAATTTTCGCATTCAGCCAAATCGCAGTTATTTTAAGAATTATCAGAATATTAAATCTTAGTTATGGATTAGTCGATAAGGAAAGACATAAAAATAGAGGACTTATTCGACTATAGCCAAAGTGCGCATGATACACAAATTATGGAGCACTTTCATTTAAGCGAGCCTAAGGAGTAGATATTGCCTGTAACGATATAGTCTAATTATACGCAATATCGCTCCTTTCTCTAAAACTTCTCTTCTATCTTCAACACAGAAGTTGATTTTCTATTAATATCACATATTTATGAAATTATATTCAATTTGAAATTGTATTGATTTAACATGAAATAATATTACTGCTAAGACAGCTAGATATAACTCAAAAAGAAAAACTGAATTTTACAATTACTGTAGTCAAAAATCAAAAAATTTAAAGCAAACAAAAGAAATAGCAAATGCTATTAATAAATAAATCCTAAAATTAAATAGAAAGGCTAATTTAGTTTTAGGAAAAAAGGGGGAAAATGTTTTTAATTGTATTATTTACAAATAGTACATTATTATTAAACAAAATAAATATTAACTGAATTTAAAACAATGAACAAATATTTTATAAAAGTCATTAAAAACAATCGACTTTGCAAATAATCCCACAAATGATTAGAAAAGGAATTAATAAATACATTTTATAAAATTTCATTAAAAAAGGAAAAAAACCATTAATTTAATAAAATTTTAGTGTATCTTTAAATACTTTAATGCAATCATGCATTATATGAACTAAGACTGCATAAAATTTTCCTTGTTGGAAAAAGAATACTTTTCTAACACAAAGAATTTAAGTGATCTTCAATCCAAGTAATAAAATGATTTTGAAGTAACTTTTATCTACTATAACCAATATTCAAACAGAAAATTTTCATAAATAAAACATAAAACTAAGAATAAAGATAACTTACAATCAGATTCATCTATTCAAAAAAATCAATATAGATTTTTCGAGAATTAAATTTGCAATCAAATACTATGGTAAATTTTATGAAACTTTTCAGTGCAATATTTATAACTGATTTCAGTAACTGTGATTGAAAATAAGGAAGGAATAGCAATGAATAACATTAACAAGGGAGCGTGAGATTTTTTTAATGAAATTAAATGACATGCTGGACTAATTGAACACAATGAATATATATTTTTTTAATTTATACATAAATCAGATATGTATGATAAATGTGCACTTTTGTCATGTATCATGTCAACAATTTTTGATGAATAGGACAAGAATTTCATTATTTATATTTTAGTGCCTTAATCTAAATTTAAGATAAAATTCTAAAATTCAAATAAAATATTTAAAGAATTTTAATCCCCAAGTGGAAAAAATCATTCACAAATGTTTTGTACAATATGCTGTACATGTACATCTCAAGCTTTCCTTACAGTTGGTATATGCAGGATTTTTTTTCACATGATAGTACACCTACCTCACAACATATGCATAAGAAATAAAAGTATAATCAGAATTATCATTAACTTCGTACAAACCCTTAAGTTTCAATATGAAGATTAAGTTTAAATAAAATTCTATTTATTCTAAATCACTAATTGTTCAATATAAACTTCAATTATGGAAAAAGTTAAATTATAATATACAATAAAAAATTAATTATCATGTACATAATGACAAATCAGCTTTTTTGATGGTATTAAGATTAAAAAGGAAAATGTTGAGATGTGTTAAAATTACAATGGATTTGTTATGAAAAAAAATTTTTAATTTAGTAACTTCAAAATTAATTAACTAACTTAAAATTTTTATAACAAAGTTTCTACCACACTTTATTTTTTGTAAAGCAATATACTATACATTATATATAATATCAAATAAGAGTGAACAAAAGAAAATAACTTATAACATACCCTATGACACCACAACTTGCTGCTATTGTTCCGTCTGAATGATCTGGATCTTGAGCTATATGAGTAATGAATTGCATAATATATGGAACATGTGGTTGCACACATGCAACTTCACTGTTCACAGTGTTTTGATCTCCTTTAAGTCCTTGTATAATACCAGTATATGCTTCAAGACATCCTTCACGGAGGTCATTAACATAATCAATCATGTCATAATCATTCTAAATAAACAAAAACAAAAGAATGAATTATTCAACAAATGTGCATTGTAATTAATTAAATTACAAACTGTCTGGATAAAATAACCATGATAAACTGATAACTAATATTCAAAGATTTTTAAATTAATATCAGCATTAATTTTTGGAATAATGTTTTAATGCTCTTTACTTTTATAACCATGAAAGTATTTTGAAAGTAAACTCATTAATAAATTTTTATAATTTACCTTTTCAGCCTGAGTTTGTGAAGCTTGGAGAAGAGTTGTAATTACAATATCTAAATACTTCTTAAAATGTGTACCAATTGCTAGAGCAATGTCTCCAAATACTGATAATATCTGAGGCTTTACAGACCGATGAACAGCAGTGTTCTAGAAAATTACAATTCCATTAAATCAAAATTGAATATTCAAAGAACACAATATGAATGCCTTACTTAACAAAATAATTAGCTTGACTAGTAGAATTTTGTTAAATTTATGGAAGAGGAGTTGATAAGTCAAAACAAATATCCAGTACTACACCATGATATTTAAATATCTGTAATTTTAAATATGATAAAAATGTAAATTTTATCGTATTTTTAACTTGTTTTATGGAGTAATATGTTTGACAAATGAAACATTCATATATTAACAATTTACTCATTTCACTAGTCTATTGTGAATGTTGTCAAATACTAAAAAATAATTTCTAAAAGAGTTGATAAAGAAATGTCATGATATTGCAAGACAATGAAAAAATATTTGTAACACATACCAGGGAAAAACTTAGTTCTATAAATCTATTAATATATTTAAAGCACATAAAAATTGATATGAAAAATAAACTTTTAAGGTTACAAGAAATGGAATTTTTATTCATAATTATAAAAAAAGAATAAAATAAACTTATGTATATGTTTAAGTATTTATGAAAAAAAACTATCATACATACAAAGATATAAGTCTAATATTTACAATATTTAATATATGTATAATATTTTAAGGTTTATAAGAATTTTAAATTTCATGAGGCATTTTAAGTTTATTTTTTTACAAAAATTTAAAGAAAAAGAAATATCTATTTTTTAATGCTAATGCTGATTTAAAAAATATTAAAGCAATTATCCATAAATAGCTTGTAAATTTGAACTGATACAATTCTATTTTTATTATTCTTTAATTTATATAAGATAAATTAATGACAAATTTTACTGTATTACTTTTCATCTAAATAAATCTAAATGAAACTTTGGAATTTTATTAAGCAAAATTTTTCAAAAATTAAGCTTTACAAAAACGAAATTCAATGTCATTTTTACTATTAATAAAGAGTTACTATTATCAAATCACATTAACATAGAAATAATTTGTTTCTCATAATCACTAACATACTATAAAACTAAAGAGGATATGAAATCGCAATCGTCCACAAATTGTGATTTGTCAAATCAATGACCTATTTGTCCAAAATTGATCAAAAAGACAGTAATAATTAATAACAAAATTAATATTATAAAGGAGATTAGATAAACTATTTTTTCTAATGAAACTATAATATACTTTTAAATCAAATTTAAAAGAAAATATTCTTAATCCTTTCAGAATAGGGCCACAGCCATGAGTTTCATGTATGCACCAGAATGAAGGGATGACAGCCAGTTATTTCTTAAATTTTAATATATCACTTAAAGTTTCACTAGCATTCATTTACTAGCTATTTAGGTTTTTATTTGTAGATGAGATGGTGAAGAGTAGGAAATCATAACATTTTTCTTTATGTTATATTCTCATTTTTATGATTTTTCCAAACATTTCTTATTTTTGATATAAAAGATCTTTCAGACTTTTTGATTAATGAACCAGTTAATAGATGCAAACAAGAGTTTGTAGGAGGAAATAGATAACAGTTCTGATGATTCCTATACACATATATATCGCATTATCTTTGTACTTTTTTGAGCTTCAAGAATTCACAAATCAATCATTTTAAATTTTATTATTAGTAATTATTTCATTTTAAATCTGAAAGTAAATTAATCTACTTTATTATTTAACCCTTCAAAATAATTTAAATTTCACTTTCAAAAAGTTTTTTATCAAGATAAATAAAACAAAAGAAAATTAGTAAATGCTAATTTAAATGTACAATATATGTTATAATTTAATTACAATGTTATAATTTTTTTCTTAGTGATATGTAACCTCCATCTTGCTGGACTTTTCTTTTCACATTTACTATATCACATAAGAGCACACCTTAGATAAAGGCATGGCAACCATGGATTACCAAGGATTAAAAATTGTACATAAGCATTAAAAGACAAAAATAAAAATCTAAGATTTTATAATAAACACTAAGTATGGAATTATAATCCTCTTTTAACAATAAACACCTTTAGAGATGAAAAAAATTCTCCATATTAATAGATGGTTTTTAATAAGAGAGTTTGCATGATTTAAAATAATCATGGATTTATTGAAATAGAAGCTACGGAAGAATGTTCTTAAAATCTAGCAAACATGAGTTTAATGCTTGTGCACATGAAGAAAACAAGTCTTTATTTTCTTTAAATGATAGTTTTCAAGCAAACAAATATTTCCTCTCTCTATTCAGAATTTTGTATCATTTAATTACTTTTTAATTTATTTAAATTGTCTTTAAGGCAAATGCTTTAAAGACAACTTAAATACGGAATACTATTCTTTTCATGAATAGTATTCCACTATTCATGAAAAGAATTTTTATTATATAACAGTCAGCGCATAATATTTTATGCTATATTAGTGAAATATTTTATAAATTTCCAGTTCTTACTGATAAATTTTCTAATAGCATTGTCATTATATCATCACAATAAGGAAGAACTTTTAAAGAGAGAGCTCTGCATATATCCCCAGTAAGACCAACTGCAGCACTGCAAACCTAGGAATAAAAACTATAGTAAGATGCAAAATTTTTACTTTTTATAAGATTTTTGAAATATCTGACTATACACAAGTTACAAAACAAAAAAAGGGAAAAAAATAGAAAGTTTAAGAATAAAATAACAGTTATGAAAATTTGAATTAATAATATTTATTTACTTGTATTAAAATCTTGACTCAAAAATAAGAGAACATTCTAAACAAAGCAAGAAATTTCCATTAATAATTTATAATACATACTTGATATTCTGAATGGTTCTGCAATCCCAAAGCAAGAAAAGGTGTAAATGCTTCCATATATTTTATAAATTGTTCACCTAAAACTGTTAAAAAAAAAAAAAAAAAATTTATTAGTTTAATTTTTAAATTATGTGTTTCATATTTTTAAAAAAGGTGTTTTTCACACTTTAATAAATTACATGAAAAGTTGGAAAATGGGGTTGAAAAGTTGGAAATTTACATATTTTGAATGTTAGATAGGCTGTTTAATTTTTATTATTCAACAGAAATGTGAAGAATCCTTTATATAAGAGTATTGTCTGAAATACAACTGTTTAAATTATCTATATTTTATGAATCAAAAACTATTCTACATTAGAAACAAAAATCTTAAAATCATTTGAAATATACAGAAGATAAAAATCTGCTAATTTCCAAAAATAAGCATACAATTCCGGATATTAGATTTAGCAAAGGATCGTTTTAAAATACTCAGAATAACAATTACTTTTAATTACAAGTGTTTGAAAAAATCAGGAAAAGCTGTGCAAAAAGCAAAAAAGTCTTATTTTTGTGAACATCAAGGGATTAACAAAATTATTCCTTTAACTTTATTAAAAATATTCAACTTTCCCTTCAATAAAAATACAGAAAATTTATATAGTTTAGAAATACAATAATTGTACTTTTTATTTCACAGTATAAATGCTTTAGTAAAAACAAATAAATGTCCATTTATGCACAATATATATCATTTTTGCAGTTCTGATCCCAGGTAAGCAGCATAGTTAAATATTTCTGCAAAGAACTTCCAATGATTAGTTGAATCTAAGCTACTGCATTTTACAAGGCAAAATGTGACTCAACAAGATAT
The DNA here is from genome assembly GCA_026290005.1 of Latrodectus geometricus. Lineage (NCBI taxonomy): Eukaryota > Metazoa > Arthropoda > Arachnida > Araneae > Theridiidae > Latrodectus > Latrodectus geometricus. Next base: position 383,017 of record JAPDSC010035677.1, read on the forward strand.
TAGAAAAAATTCTTTGACTTTTGCCCCCTCAGTGATGTAGTTCTTTTAAAATATATAGTATATTATGTACATATATAATATACGTAGTTTTTTGCTAATGTAGTTCTTAATAAAATAGATAGCTTTAAATGAATGTTTCTAATAAGATTCAAATGTAGATAATTCTAATCATTGGGAAGCTAAAAAATATTTAGTGCAAGTCATATTGTCCATGCATAATTTTTTATATTTTCTTACTTATGTGATTTCAGTCAATAATATTAAATACTTTCAAGCATAGTAAGAAATGAAAGATTTATAAATTAGTATAGCCTTACACTTAAAACTTTTTTACAGTCAATTTGAATTATTCCACATGGGTATTAAATAATTCTTCAATTTTTTTACAAGCAATCACACAAATAATTTAATATCTTCAGTCCTAGATAAAATTCTTTGGAATACAATTAGAAAAAATTACAACAAAGGTTTTTAAAGATTTTTGAAAGGATTAGGGTAGTTTACAAAGGTCTCACCTTCGACAAGCATTGAAACTGCCATCAATGCATCTTCTTGAACTCCTCCAGATTTACAGCTAGAAGAGTTAAACATTTGCAATAAAGCAGACATTATAGCATCTGAAATTTTAGGTGCATCTTCTTCAGTCATTTTCCTTAGTACACTCTAATAAAAAAAGAAATTTTAACAAATATTAATATAAATCTTAAACACAGCAAAAATTTTTTAAATTTAATAAAACATTTTCTAGATTTCTCCAAAATGTATTTTCTTTAAACATTTTGTTTTAAAAATTTCATTACAAATGCTAAGTGTACATTAATAACACAATTATGCTTTTTTAAATATCAAACAGAAATTTTTTTGCAGGTAGATACCATTTATTAAATTCATTTATTACTGGATTAAATGCTGGATGCTTTAAAAAGAGAATTGACAATAATAAATTTATATGACTAGCATTAATTTTTTTAACTGTGAATTGTTATATATAAAAATAAAATGATTAACTTCATTTAATCATAAAACTTAGAATTACAAGTATGATAAGAAAACCCAACTGATAATGGATGGTTTTAGAAAAACTGTTCATTATCATCAGAAAAAGATTCCTTTGCTACATTTTTTGGGTTTTACAGCCCCATGGATAGTTGCCTTAATCACTGAGTGATTGTAACAAACTTATGATGCATTGACTGTAAAAAAATTAGAAATTTGATACTTCAATACTAGATACTCCATACCACTAATGACAATTTTGTGCTAAAACAGCTAACTTTGGTGTTAATTTTTAATAAGAAAACTTTTTATAATTGGAAAAAAAACTCTTAATTAGATGTCTTTGAAATTAGTTTTCCTAAATAAGCTATGGTGACACTAATATACGAGTACCAATTTTTTTTTAATAGATATAACCATAATATCAACTTTTTTGCAAGTAGATAATATTTTAGGTATTAGAATTTAATTCACAATTTAAGTTGATTTCCCCAGAAATCTTTTATAATTTGCATTTCAAGAACAGTAGGTGACCAATAAGATAAAATAAATATTAGCAATAATTAATGTTGAAAATTCCAGTTTTTACTTCAGCAAGCACTGATTTAAATCCTACTGCAACATATCTTGAAATATATATCAATACTGCAATCTTTAGTTACATGATAAAATAAATTAATCTTGAAATCAACTCCAAGGCTTTTACATTAATACTTTAATCATAATTTTCTATACTTATCATAAAAGAAAAATATTACCAAAAATCCAGAACAGATTTTAACAGTAATATTACTGCAAAATTTCTATAAAAATTAAAGTCTCTAAAAATTAGAATAAAAGAATTTTATGTGAAGTACCTGTAATGTGGCACAAAGTAAGGATTGTAAATCATTATACTGTGCTCTGTCTGATGTATTTTGTATGTGACCTTCCAAGGCAAGAACATGATTCAGACGTTCTAAGATAATCATTGTTGTCTTTTGAACCCATACATAGCAATCTTTAGGACTATTTTTTACTAATTCCATGAGAGCTTCATATGCTGCATTTCTCAAATTTGCTTGATTTCCATCAGGCCTAAAAAAAATAGGGGAAACATGGAAAATCTTATTATTCTACAAAACAGATCTATGGGAAAACACAAGTACAAATAAAAATTTCATTAATTTGGCTTACAATATTAGTAACTTATTTTTACACATATAAAAATTAAATAGTGTAATTATTTATTATATTAAAAATTATTAATTATATAAAGAATTAAAACTAATTAGAGACCTATGATTAAAAGTAGATTTTGAACTAATATAAACATGAAACACTGAAAAAAAATTCAAACACATGAATTCGTTGAGTTGAAAGACACAGGTTAACAAATCCATGGCCACCACATTAACTGTACATTGACTGTGCTGACAGAAGTTTAAACATTAGCATATAATAGAAACTATACCAGTTCACACTTTTGCTCAATAAATTATATTTGAATGAGATTAGCCATTTCAAGTGGATTTTGAGACACTGCAAACATTTTCACATTGGATTCAAACTACTTATAATTAAGAGTAAGATGGCTAGGACAGATTCAATTGACACCTTTCAAATAAGCAATCAGTAGTTTTTATTATAAAAAGCTTTGATATAAGGAAAGATTTTGAAAATTTTTTGTTTTTTCATAAAGGTAAATATTTATGCTGAAATTTATACTTAAAAAATCCTATAATGAAATTATTTTATCAAACTTCTAATGACAAAGAAAATCCTGTTGCCATTAAGAACAGATAGGCAGATGAATTGGTGTGGAACAAACTTAAGTACTGAAATACTATGTCTCAGAAACTTTTGGAAGCTGAAAAATAATTTTACTTGTTAAATACACCAGCCCACTTACAATATATTTTGTAACTGTTCTTGTGTTCATTCTTATAGGAAAAAATAAAAAATTTCAAAGCTGGTCAGAATTTTTAATTTTATTAAGTTACAGCATTACATTTCAATAGGAACTAGGAAAAGGCACCAATTTCAGTTTATTGAATAACTTGAGAAGAGATTTTTCTGAATAATACCAATTTAAAGCAGTTAAACAGCTCATTACTATACAGCAACCATCACTAATGTTAATCAGTAAAGTTAATCTTAAGTATTTCTTAAATTTAATATCACTTTCCATATTTAACAAAAAACATTTTGTATTGGTCTGCTTTAAATTATTCAGCTATCTCCAAGATTATTTCAAAGTTCACACTGAGATAACATACAAACTGCTACAAAGATGTAAAAATGAAACTTGAATTTATGTTTTCCTCCCATTTCCAGTCACAATATAGAAAGTTTTAACTTTCAGCAAAATTAGAATTTTAAGAAAGGCTGATAAAATGCGAGACTTTTAGCCACTAAGTGTTGCTTTAAGAAATCTTTGTCATTAGTTAAGTACTGGAAGTAGACAGTGCTTGTACTTTATATATAAGCTAGTGACTTGAGGCAAGTATACATTTGAACACCAATGATTAGAATTTCTATTCTTGCTAGGTGATGGCTCATGTCAGAAAGCTTTGTTGGGCACATGGCTTGTTAAGTATTCAATATTCTTTTGTAAATACTCATGTCTGATTAAGGAAATTCCACTAACCCTTTCAAGTTGAGATATTAAGGAAAAATTTTATAGGCGGCCTATTTAGGCTTTAAATAGTGTACAGTAAAAATTTGGTAAAGATTGCACTGGCCGTTTCGATTTTGTGGGTGTTCCATCACATGGAACACTACGCAAATCTTTCGTATATTAAAGAAAAAACAATGTATAATGTTGTAAACAATGTGTAGCAGACTTAGCGTATTCCAGGATGCATCATAAGGAGGACTGCTACTCTACGACCCCCCGAAAAAAGGGGGGTGAAAAGTGATTTTTATGCTATACATAAAAACATACATAAAGATTGGTTTGCAAAAGAATAACTTCAATTAATTGGTAAGGAAAAAGCTCTAGACAAATTAAAAGGGGGCTTTTTTTGCACAAGTCCCAAATATCTTTACTTTGAAAACTTATCGGTGTAAAATCAGGCAGCGACTTCTGCACATTCTGTTTAGTTACCCAAGTAAGGTTTTGGGGCTGCATAGAGGGGCCTGGTTGGAATAAATCATCGTCATCTTCACTTGCATACGATACATCGTCGCTATCAGATTGAGACTGTTCAAGTGGTATAGAAACATTCCTCTGTATCACAAAGACTAAGACCTCTCTGTGCCATTTATTAGCAATTAACAAATTTAAAAAATATACTACAAATAAAATTTTTTTGCATGAAAAAGTATAAACTAAAATATATAAATTCAAAAAAATATCCATAAAGTAATATAAAATAAGTTGTAGCAAAAAGGAAAATCAAGAACATAAATATCATGCACCTTCTATCTAGAGATGACGCAAAATGACTGATATAATCTTAGACCCTACTGAAGCTTTCCAATTCAAGAGGCCGAGAAGGTTGTAGAAATATTTCCCATACAAGAAATCCTCCCCGGTAAATTCCTAAACAAAAGTTCATTTCTCCCCGAAAGAGAGAAAAATAGTAAACATAAACACAGATGTTTCCCTCATCATTGCGTTCAAGACTAATCCCGCACTGACGGCGTAATTCATTTATGTCCGTTGTGTTCCAGGGGATGGAACACCTTGTTTTATTCAATGATTCTACGTGTACTATAAGCGTAAAAAATTTAAAGTAATATAGAATAAATAGTTCAATGGACAGGTAACAAAATAACACAGAAATTTTTTTCCAAACATTTATTTTTATATCAAAAAAAAAGTTGGGGAAAATTTCTTAAAAATAGAGGGATTTAAATAACATAAAATAATTGAAAATTATTTATCGCCTTGTATGGTGCTGCCATCTATTATCAAAGAAGAACGTTTAAAGAAATTTGATCCATTTATCTCTAAATGCAATGGTATAATAACAATTTAAAATTTGGTATTCCATCACAAGTAACACTGCGCCGGAAAGGGTTAAATATAAGTGTTTCAGCTGTCACATACTTGCGCAAATGTCTTGGAGAATTTTAATAACTTATTTTTGGAGCAAGATTACATTATAAATCTACAAGATTTGAGATTAATATAGGTTTAATTTGGTACTTGTAATATGACATGACTCACATGCACATAGCTTTTAGTTTGTAATAAGAATGGAAAGGAATGCTTCTTAATGACTTATGTTATGGTTTTTCAAATGAGCATGTGGTATGTTTCTATCATAAGAGTTTTACTTTCATGATAATGTAGGTAGCAGGTATAAAGTTAGATCTTTCAGCTCTTTTTGAAATTTCTTTTTGCTCTTTTATAAAGATAAAGAGATATTGATCTTTTGTCATTATAATGTAAATTTCAAAATTCACCTAGACTCAAAAAAGCAAAACTGATATAAAATATTTTAGATATAGATTTGGTTGGTTGGTTAGGTTTTGTGGTGCAAGGCAATATTGATCTGAATTTATTAAACCTGCTTATTAAGGGAGTATTATTTATTAGATGAAAAAATTGTAATCTGTGTTTTAAAATGTTTAATAGAAAAAAAAGTACTATTGACATATTTAATTTTCAATAGTATAATTTGTCACTAAATAATAAGTAGGGAAAATAAAGCATGTAAAAATGTTTTCAAGAAATGAAAAAAAAGGTAATATAAAAAATTTAAGACATCCTACTTGTTTTATCATAATTCTCTGAAAATGTTTATATTAATGCAACTACTTGGATTTAAGCTTAATAAAAAATATTCCGTTATTGGATCAACACTTGTGAAAGACACTGCTGATCTCAATAAGTGAATATTTGTCCCTTCCACTGCAAAAGGGTTAAAATTGCCTACAAGTTGTTTAAACTAATGAGCAATTAAGTTTTTAACAACCAGAATTTAACATTATTTCAAATAAAAACACTTCTCACCTTTCCGTTGTTTCCAGTAATTTTGCAACAATAACTTCAAAGTATTCAGATAAACAGTATGTATTTGGTTCTTGGTTTTCATCTGATACTTCAGCTGCTTCAAAAGCAGCTTCAGCAAGGCTGCTGAATGCCTATAAATTAATAAATTACTATCAACAAATAAATAGCTACAAACAAAAAAAAATTTCAAAATTTAATTACTTACCCAACAAACATTTGATGCTACACGAGGTTCAGCGCCTAATCCCTTAACTAGTGCTTCTAGAAGAGGTTTTAAATAAGTCTCATTAACTGCAGCTTCAGGATTTAATTCACAAACTCTTCCAATTGTCCATGCAACCGTGTCTCTAACAACAACACTTTCGTCTGACATTAGTTCTATAAACATAGGCATAGCTTGTTCAACAACTGGTTTTAAGTTACTTGGATCTGGACCTTCCAAAATACAGCCTGTAAAGAGAAACATTCCATTAACCAGGAACATAAGAAGATTTTCACAAATAACACATTTAAATAAATAAAAAAAGGACATACCAAATGCCATTACAGCAGCATCCCTATATCGCCAATCAGGACTTTTTATGTTATTTTTCACAAAAGGTAACACATGTATAACTATATCATCTTCACAACAAGCAGCCATTAACATTAAACAAACTCCAGCAGCTTTAGAAGGAATCCAATCATCTTCATCATCATGCTCTTCCTGCATGAAGTATAAACTACATATAATTTCAAAAATTAAATCCATGTATTAGGTTGTTTGGAAAGTAATTTCATTCTTCCCACCTTGATTAGTTTTTTGCTTGTAAAACCCAAACATTTTTTAAGTAAAATCATGCTACAATCCAAAAGATATTAGACTAGAATTGCCAACATTATAACTCAATTAAATATATATTAGCTATACGATTTTTTTATTTAAATAAAAAAATTACTTTCCAAACCCACTATTTATAATGTAATGATGAAAATGTCTGTTCAAATATAAAATTGAAATTTATTTTCAGATATTTCAACAAGACACCTCAGCTGACCAAAATTGAAGCTTTTATTATAAGTGTCCAGAAATTAAAATATTAGATCAGGTATTAAAATAATAACTAACTCTTTACTTTAAAACATAAAGATAAAATGTAACATATTTATCTAAATAACATTGGATAATATTATTCTAACTATTAGAAACCTTTATTTCTAATTCTCACACATTATAATATAATAAGTCATTTATCTAAAACCTGAGCTTTAATAAATTAAATTAATTTTCTGAAATAACTTATTTACAACGAATGTATTTAAAATATATTCACCTAAAGAAATCTTGTTGGCAAAAACAACAAAGATCTGGTAAAGAATAAAAACTATTTGAAGTGTTAACCCTTTAAAGTGCTGCAAATCATCTAAAACATTGATGTTGCACATTTGCTTTTTGCAATTCAGGGTGTGCAATACTCAAAAATGAAATTTTATGAAGGAAATTTAAGAACTTCAAAAAAATTATAGGACAATTTTAGGAATAAAATAAGCATAATAAAATAAAAATATATAAATAACTTATTTCTTCACAAACACATGAATACAAAACCTAGTTAAAAATTCAATTAATTGACTATTTTTTTTCACCAAGTTCTTTTTAGTTACTTATTACTATAAAACAAGTTTATATCAAAATTACATACAAATCTTTTTTTTTTTTTTTGAAAAATTTGATTTTGTTTACTGAAATAGAAAAGATATATATTTATGATTTTAATAAAGTTATATATTTTATGATTACAAATACCAAAGAATAGGATTTCCTATTTATAACATACATTTATGTATACATATATAATATTTATTCACAGTTACAAACATCTTTATAGACCTTGTAGTCATTTTTTAAATAAAACCACAAAAAAATTGTATTAATTTTAACACAACTTTTCTTTATAAAATAACATTAATATTAATGAATTCTAAATAACATAAATATATAGAATATCAGTGTAAAAAAGTAGTTTAAAAAATGGCAAAAACCTAATTAAAAATCAATATAAGAAACAGTACTGTTCAAAATCAAATCAGTTCAATTCGTTATATTATAAAGCACTAACACTGATAGAATAATGTATGAAAATATTTTCTGTATTTTAAAACTATTTTTATTGCCCATTAATTTGCACATAAAGCAAAGACAACTTCCTAAACATTTAGTTTTAATACAGATACAATCGAAACATTACTTATAAAATTTAAAATGATACATAAGTGCTCATTGAAAATTACAATTATCTTCAAAAATCAATGAAAATATTGAAAAAGTTTATGGACATAGGTAAATGAAACTCTACAAATTATGAATTAAATATTACCCGTTTCTCTATAAAACAATTTCTATTTTTATGAATAGATTTTAGTTTACTATCAATCTCAGCTAAGGATAAGATCCTTCTAGGTATTAGTTTTTGTGAAATATTAATTTCAGTCTTGAAAAATATCCAAGTTTTTCTTTTTCTTATTCTTGAACACCTAAATCAAGTTTTAGAAATAACTAAATTTTTCCCCTCCCCCATGTTTCCTTTCTTTTATTTCCACTTTTTATGTGCACCTGCAACTGCATCCACTAGATCCTTAGTAAAGGCACATCCAACACTTTTACAAGAAAATCATGAATGGCTTATTTTTTCATTTTAATTACTTTCATTGTAAAATAATTCAGCTTGGGTTTGTCAAAAGAAATTTAGTTTTGAAATAACAATCCCACATTTCTTAAGTTTTATACCTTGCCTCTTGAGATAATTTTTCAAATGCGAGACAAAATGAAATTATATTTCATGCTTACAATATAAAATTTATATTAATATCATTTTGTAATGAAGTGTGCCTTTTAGTATTCCCTACTTCCTTTTTTTCCACACTTCAAATATTTAATAAAAGCGTCAATGATTTAACCACATAAATTCTGAAGCAATCGCAGAAATCGAAGATACCCACTCAGATGCCTTGCGCATGCATGAGATTTTTCACTGTCGTCACTTCAGTGAGGGGCATTTTCCGACATGTCACTCACATCCAGCAGCGCGATTGGGATGTGATAGGTGAGCATTGGAGGCATGCTGCCTCAGTGTGCGTTCTGCCTAACATGATTTAAAGGAGTAGGTGCAAGAAAATGGACTGAAAAAATTTTCTATTTTAATATTTTAAAAACAGATATTTTTGCTTTAATGGTGTTAAAATTTAGAATCCAGCTGCATTAGAAGTATTTCATTTTATTTTTTACCTTTGATCAATGTCACGTTCACTGAAATCTAAACTAATCACCACACTTGTTTTTAATCAAGCAATTTAATTCATGTTAATTTGGAATTTCTTTTATATATTTTTGGTATGGCAACAACCACATTATGGGATTTAAAGTAAATTAAAAAATTGCTTTGTTTCTAAGCTTTCATTGTTTGTTCATAAAACAGTGTTTTATAAAGCAAATTTCTTTAGAAATTGTGCATTTTTTTTTTAGTTTTGGCTTAGGTATTTATTATAAAATAAGAGATTATTATATCAATAATTATTATAAAATAATAGATTATTATATCAATAATAATATAATATGCTATTCAGAAATGTGGGAAAATTTATCAGTACAATATGGAGACATGCTATTTGAAAATGTGAAACAAAAACAGCAAATTTATAATTTTAACTAAGAAAGTGTTTTGGATTCCAAAGCTAAAATAAACTTTTCAGATTTAATATATGAAGACTTTCTGAATGCAACTAATTCTATACCTATTCCATGCATGGTTATCAAGATGGGGGCTTAAAAATTCAATTTTTAAACTTCCTGTACTAATTTAAAGCTATTCACAGAAAAATTTACAAGATAACTTTTTGAAGATAAATACATTTCTACTAATTAATTAATCTGTTAAAAATTATCCTTAAAATATGAAAAAAAATTATAAGTTTTTAGGAATGTTTCATAGCAAAAAACAAAGATATTTTGTTCACTTAGGCTGTAAATTTAAGAAATTAACTGAAAAAAATAGGTGAAATTGCAAATAAGAAAATATTAATTGAATGCAATGACTTGCATTAAAAAGAAAAAATACAAACTTGTTTTGTAAGAGTTTGCATCAATATTGGAACCAGATACTGAAGGGCACCTTTTGCATAAAAACGGGATGTTCTGGCAGGTGGTCTGCCTTGCTCTCCAGCCTGTGTAAGAAAAATGAGAAACATGAAATTTTAAAATACTTTTCTAAATTTCAATTAAAATTTACAAATTTTACTTGATGCAAAGAACACAAAGCAATGTTTACAGAAAATAAGACTCAATTTTTAAATTAAGTGGAGAAGTAATTAATGGAAACAAAATTCACCTATACTAATGAAGCATAAAATGAAAAAGCTCACAATTTTTTAAGCTCAAATTTTACAAATTCTATGCTTTTACACATAAAAGACTCACAAAGGTTTGAATTTTATTCAGTTTACTACAATTTTCCAAAAATGTCATTGAACATTTCAAATTAGATTTACTTTAATGAAACAAAACTCTCAGAAATATAAAACTTTAAAAGATAAAAGTTTGAATAAATCAAATCTAATGCTATGCAACATTTCAATATGCGAAAAGAAAAATTTTTTAATGTGCATTTTAATTCATTAGACTTAAAACATCAAAGCTCTAAATTCAGTTTGAAATTATTGAAAGTTTTATTCAATGAAACAAAAACAATTGAAATTCAAATAAAATTTTAATGCACACATACACACACAATACATTTTGTCTCCCCCCCCCAAAAAAAAACTTGACAATCATTTATGACAGTTATATAGAATAATTTTATTTGTTGAATATATAATTCTGGTTCAAAAATGTTTAAATATTTACATTTATAGTGACACAAACAAATGTGGTTAAAAACATATTGGCTTAATTCTTTTGAATTTTTCACTTAAAATGGAAGATTAATTCTTTTAAATTAATCCTCCATTTTAAGTAACATTATCTAAATCAGGAATAATTAATTTTTCTTTATCAATACATGAAAATATAGTCACTGCATTAAAAATGTACTATTAAACTTTTGAAATATTTCTTAATAAACTATAATCACAGGAACTCCACTAAAATAATAATTTTATTTTTCTATTGTAGGCATTTTGGTCATGCAATAAAAACATATTATTGCAATTATAATTAAAACATTAAATACTTAACATTTTGCACTTCAAAAATTTTGAATTTAAAGGAAACAAATTATAAAAAGCCATGATATAAACATAATTGTACTTTTTTCATGTATTTAATATTTTTAAAAGCAAAAAGTATGTGACTTAAAAATAATGATTTAAGATCTAACTCTCATTATAAACCTCTGATTTAATTTTAACCAAAATGCCTATCATCTACAAGATTGTCATGTCAAAAAACTAAATTTCAAATCCATTAATAAACTATCACAATATATTTCATATATTTTGAATTTAAGTTTATACAATTTTTTAAACTTCTCTAAAAATCTTCTTACTTCAGTAGCTTCAATATCCAAATCAACTTCTTCATCACAAACATTAGACCAAAATTCTATGCCTTGTAAAGCAACTTCATCTATATCACTTTTCATTGCTTCCATTGTTATCTGAAATGGAAATCAAATTATTCCTAAATTATGTACACGTGTTTATGGATATGTATTGCCTATTAATAATAAATTAAACAAAATGGATAAATAGAATTAATGGTATATAGTATTATAAGCAATATTTACAGACATCTTACACGTTGCTCCTATTACACTAAATTGAATTAGAATAGGAATTTTTAGTACGAGGCCATCCATCTAGCCTGAGTGACTTATCAAACACATGAACTGTTCAGCCAAAGGCCATGAAGCAAACTATTTGGCTGCCAGTTTGATTATTAAGCTCTAGAAGTTTATAAAAATAAAAATCAGTTAGAATAATTACCATCAAAACTTACTACAAATATAAATATATTTACAGATAACTTCTATAAAATTCAGGCAAATTAAAAGCTTAATAAAAGCAGATTAATGTAAATATTTCCTATTACATCTAGTTCAAAAACCATTCTTTGCACAACAGCTAATCAGACTAGGATCTACAGATTAAAGTGGATACCAAACCCACTGCAAGCATCCATGCCCAAGGTAAGATTAATAACAATCAACTGAATTACTGAGCACTGTTTGGCTGCCAACTTAGCATTGAAATAATTTAAAAAAAAAAAAAAACAAGTAATACAAAACACTAAGCGACAAAAAGTTCCTATAATTTATTAACAAAATAAAATGCAATTTTATTTTTTTGTAAAATTGTATGTTTTAAATATTTGGAACATTAATTATATTTATCAAGAGTAAAAAGCTTTCAAATAGAAAATGATACAAATTAAATTCATTTCTCTTAGCATTATAAAAATTTAAAAAAATATATACTTACAGCAAATAATGCTTGCCCCATGTATGCTTCCATATGTTGATAATATAATGACATAATTTTAACTAAGCATTGTAATGCTGCTACTTTAACCTGTAAAATTATTTAAAAAATGTCAATATTTAAGTTTTTAAATTAAAAAAATTTACAATAAATATTAAAAAAGGGAACTGCAATTTATGAAACAAGTCCTATATAAAATGGATGATCAAGGAAAACATTTTTAATAATGCAACATTTTAATAACATTCTGCTCATACAAGTAGCTGAAACAATAAGTTACCATATGAAAAATGAGCAATTTTTATTAAAAAAAATATAAAGGGCAGGTGTGATTTCCTCAGAAAATGTGAATATAAAATTTTTAAAATTTTATCAGGTTGTTACAACTAGTAAATAGGAAGTGGCACCTAGCAACTTTTGGGGAAATTCTTCAGTAAAACTTTTCATGAACAAAAATTAAGTCCAATACAAATTCTCTAATGCTTAAATTATTTATATCTTTATAAATTAATTAAAAATAGAATATACAAACTACAACTTAAGCTATATTTAATATATGGAACCTAGAATATATTAATAAAATGTAATCTGTGCTTTTTGAATACTGTTAAATAATTAAAAAATTTTTATTGGTTACATAGAATTTTTTAATGCACAATAAAATTAAATAATAGTTTGCAAAAATATTTCTACTTTCACATCTTAAAATAATTTTAATTAACAGAATTAACCATTTAAAAATATTCATTTAATGACTTAAAAAATCAAAAGTTAAATTTTACTCATGATTTCTAGGATTTCATAAATAATTGGAAAAGCTAGTACTTTAACACTGTCTTTTAGCTTTGCTTATATAAGATCTTACAATAATAAGGAAATTTCTTAGAAGATTAGCCACAAAGTATTAAAAATCATTTAAATTACTTTCCACTAACCTAAAAACTCTAGCATTGTTAGAAAGCATCACTAACAGACAGCATAAAATTATGGATGTCATATTTATAAAAACCGTTAATTCTTTTAATGACTGATTTCAAACCTCAGAGAATAAAACTTTTTCAACAAGTAAAAAACATTTTCTTAGAATTTAACTCATTCAGGGCAATGTTAAATTGTAATTTGAATAAAAGACAAGAGGGCAAAATATTCAACTACCAATACCACTCTAAATATTTCTAGATAAAATTCATTTTTCAAAATATTAATTTTTTTTTTAGTTAACATAAAAGATATAGAAATAAAATTTATATATTACAATCCTGACATCTTTAATGTATTTAATTGTTTTCATAATAGATTATGTCTCTTTATATATTAAAACTAATTTTAAGCTTTAGTATTACATATAAAAACAAAGGAAACAATTGAATGAACGTAAATAATTTATAAGACCAAATTTTCTTATACCTGTATGATATTAAATTTTATCAAATAATAAGGCTATTTGACTAAAATATTAATCAATACCTAATTCAAATTTCATTTACAAATTTATAGATAATAAAAAAACAAAAGTTAACAAAAAGTAGTTAAAATTATACATTCAGATAAATTTTAAGACCTTTCATTTATGATTTGATTTTCCATTCTATTTAATCACAAGTAATGCACTTTAGCTTTATCATAAGATACTGAAGCAGTTAAATAATTTCAATAGAAAGCAACAATAAAACTTAAATATCGAAAAATGTGCAGAAACCAATTTTTGTTTTGTTTCAAACTTGATTTGAAAAACTAGAAACAATGTGTGTGGCTAAAGTTAATTACAACTTACAAAACAATGTTTGAACAAGGCTAAATTAATCTTCTATATTATAACAAGTTAAAATATTAAGAACACAGTTAAATTTTTCACTGGTTTATAAAAATTGACTATCCCCAAATTTAGTAAATGCTGCCATATTTCAATTTAAAAATTTTAAATTATTCATTGGAACAATTCTTGAGAACTTTATACTTCAAAAGAGAGCTATCATATTTAATTTTATAGTGACCAAATTACTGTAATTTTTAAATGTTCATAGTGATTACTTAAACATACACACAAATAAATCTAAAAATTTAAGAACAAACCACCTTTGTGTCAGCAGATTGTGTAGCTTCACACACAACTTGCATTATAAAATGCCTTTCCGATTCTTTTTCAAAATTTGCTTTTGTAAATTCTAGGGAATTCAAAAGAGCATTAGTAGCAGCAAGTTTCACATGGTCACTAGGTTCATCTTTACGAATGCCATGAACAATTGCTGTCAGAATATCATTTGATTGTGAAACTAAAACATCAGGTTCCTGGAAAAAATATTTTCAATTTTGCATTTTAAAATAAGACTCACATAAAAAATAAACTTGTAAAGCATATTATATATACATATATATATGATACTAAAAAATGAAATTAGAATTAAAATTTTAAATTTACGTTTATTAAAAACAAAAGAACAAGCGCATTGATTTTTCTATTTTACAATTTTATCAGTCCTTACAAATTTATAAAAATGAAATAACTGTATGCAGCACACTCATGATTGCTAATCAATTTCAAGAAATATAGAATAAGTTTTCTTATTTTAAAGTCCAATTTGATATCATAAAAGTGTAATTTCTTTTGCATGTCTATGCATAGAATTGCACAATTTCATTAAAAATCAAATGTACAAGTTGGCTGCTAGGTATTTGAAATTTTACTTCCTAAATAAATATAAAGTTGTACACAATAAAAATACTGAATGTTTATCTTTGTGCATTCAATCTTATACAAATAAGATATTTTCACTTCCTTACTTCTAAGAACAAACTTTTGTGAAAGTTTAAATTTCATACAGAACAATAGCAGGGGAAAATGTGCTTTAGGTCCCCTGCTTGGCAAGTTTTCAAAAACGCTAATGCCATGGTTAAAATTATAGCGCTATTTCAAAGTGAAACTTATTTTAGCGATCAATGAAAAGGCTTAAACAAAAGAGTAATTAATGAGCATGTGCAAAAAAGTGCTTCAAATTCGCAAGTTGGTGAAGAAGGGGACCTAAACAGCAATTTAACCCAATAACATATTTCTGAGAAATTAACATTTTTGTTTTCAAATTTAAAGGATAAAAATATAACAGAATTATGAACCTACCTCTTTTAAAGTAAAACGAATTTCCAAGAATTACACTAAATTATCTTGATAAATTTAAAGCATTTAAAAATTCATTAAGATAAGTTTTGTTTATTAAGGTTAAAAATTTATCTAGTAAAACATTATCTTCTAAAATGAAATATTTATGACCAAATGTACAATAAAAATGCAATTTTTTTTCTTTTTTGCAACAGAAATGAATTTTATATAATAGCTTAAATTAAAACTATGTAACATATAGAATTGAATATGGTGGCATTGATATAGACATTTATATGAAATGTTAGTATAAAGCAAATGAATATTATAAATAAAATACCAAATTTAAAAATTATTTAATGAAACAAATTTAAAAAGTATACAAAGGTAATGCTAAAACAAAATATTTCCTAAAACAGCTTGAAATCTGGGATATCTGGTTAATTCCCAGTGAACGGTAAGCTCCTTGTATGTATGATCTGCATATATACAATTATTAACTAATTGTATATAATATTGCATAAAATTATATTATTTGTATAAAATAATATAATTTTATATTATATAATTATTTTAATTGTATATTGTATAATTATATTAATTGTATAAAAATAGCATACCGTACACTGGGATACAGCCAGATATCCAAAGAATACAGATAGGACATAAGTATGTAAAATTACTATCTAGATTTCAAATCTTAGGTATATTTAGTTATTTTATAATTGACAAAATATTAATATTTTTTAATAAATTCAATTAATAAAATGCATTTTAATTATGCAAATTGACAACTTACAATATCTTGACAGATATAACCAATAGCTTCTAAAGTTGCTTCTTTAGTCATTTCGGTGCTATTAGCATTTGTTACATTTTGAGTCAGCAACATAATGAGATCTGGCCATTCTCCACGTGGTAATTCAGCAACAGCAATATAGGCAACACACTGAGCAGCAGAACTTGGCCTAATAGTTTCTGTACCAAGTGCAGATAGCACCTGAAAACACATAGGTTTTAGTTATGACAAAAAAGCAACGATTGTCAAAGAACTAAAATATTTTAATTTAAAACACTAAAAATACATACATTTTGCTTTATATAATTTCTAACATCAGGAGGAAACATCAACCATCGCTCTTGATATTTATTTCTAACATCTTGATCTTTTGAGGTAAGAGCATTTTTAAGCTGCAAACCTGCAGCCATTCGGGCCACAGGAGAATTGCTAGCATGTTGAAGTACATTTGATAAAGATTTCAGAAATTCGGGCTGAAAAGAAAGATAAAAATGTTCAACATCAAATTATCAAGCTTCAAAACAAATTTCTTATAAATCAAATATAAGAGGTCAGAAATTTGGGAACAACTTTGATATACCCCCCAAAAATTAAGCGCCAAATCTGGCACTCCTTACAAACTTTTTAGGTTGCTGTTTCTTTTTTGGTGTTGCCAATTTAGATTTTTTCAGCTTTTAGGTTACTGTTGTCAAATTTAGTATTTTCTTGTATTTTGTACCATTTTTTAAGTTTTTTTTTTTGTTATTAATTATTTGTATTTAGCGAGAATCCATCTGGGTGAGAAAAAAAAGGCGCCAAAAGCAGGTATTTTGCTAGGAAAGGATAAAAAGTCGCCAAATTTCCGATTTGGGGGGGGGGGGTATTAAAGTAGTTCCGAAATTTGAAGTTAGACCTATGTAGAATACAACTGAATATTGCCAAATTATAGTTTTGTATTTAAATTATAGTATATTTGGTTTGTCCATTGCTCTACAATATTTTTTTTTTTACTCAAGGACATAATATTTAGGATTTCAAAATCACACCATATTTTTAAAGAAATATAAAATAATGTAAGTATATAGTTGATCAACAGTATTTCTGTATGCCTAATAATTAACAAAACTTAGTTTAAAAAAGCATATTTAGTTCACATTGAGGACATTTATGTACACAAAAGGATTCAAATTCATCATAGTTTAGAAACAACATTTAAAAATCTGATTTAATAATAGATATTGTTGAAAACAGTTGAAAAAGATAATACATTATCTTTAAGCAAGGATGTGAAGGTGGTTTATTTGAATTAGGACAATTGGTATTCTTTTTAGAGCATTTTTTAATTTTGTAAATTTTTTAGCCTATTTTAGTTATTCAATCAATTTAAAGTTTTTATTACATTAGAAAAATTTTAAAAAAAAAACTAAGTATAATCAAAAATCACTATTTTGATAAACAATGTTTATGTCATATCATGGCACAACTAAACATACTGTTTCTTTAGAATTTTGGTCAGAATAAGTGTGTTTTTTTAAAAATTCTAATAATTTTGTTTGATTTATTTAATATTAGATATAATTTACACATAGACAATGAGAAAGAAATAATGACATAACAAGCAAAGCAACATTTTTTAATCCCCAAAAAACTCAACAAGATAAGAAAGCATATGTGCCTCAAATTTTTAATGGTTTGCTAGCTTTGTTTTACCACAAACAAAACTAGTAGCCCATTAAAAATGTGACTTCTCTCTAAAAAATATTAAGTAAATGTATAGTATTTCAAAATGCATATGGTTAATAGCCTTAAGTATAAGTAATCTGTACTATGTTTGTTAATTTATTAATATACTATAAATGCCTAAAAACTGGCTGTCATGCAATTCAATCTCTTGTCTTCAAATATCTCTGAACTTTACAATTTAAGGCAAAACTATATTTTAGGGTGCCCCCTTGGCAAACATAGCGATTTTTGTTTGGCTATTGATTTTATTGCCAATTTTTGTTGCCACAGAATAATTAATTGCTCTTTTACAATCAGAATACGATTAGGATTTGCCCAGCTAGGCGATTAATAGCAATCACAACTTGGCAAGAATCAAAAGGGCACCCTAAAGTATAATCTAACCCAATTTAAAAACATAGGTACACAGAACAAGTCAAGATGAGTAGCATCAAAAATGATGTCTACAGAGAACATAAGGAGAGTCTAACTCAATAAAAGTGGGGGAAAAAATTGCCATAGGAAAATCCTGCAGCTACACTTCTAAGAAAATCTAGAATAAGTAGTATATCCTCAAGCAGGATGCCCATGATTTGCCAACAGTCAAATTACTTCTTATTCAGAAATAAAATGAAAGGCTTTCCAAAGATCCTTGTATCCCTCTTGGCCAAAATGTCGGTAGCCTCTTTTCACGAATCCCATGAGCTGGGATCCACTGAGAAGAAACAGATTAAAGTTGAAAGCTCTCTACGATCAAGAATATAGGTTTGTTTAGTTATAGGTAATTATAGGCGATAATAGGCTCTTCAATATCTTGTAATTTGAAATATACAATTATTACAGAATAAGTACAATTTATGAAAATGTACAGGTATTTTACAAAAACTAATGGTAAAATTCTATGACCAGGAAAAATGGCAATAATTCTGACAACTTTTCATATTTCTTTATTTGCTTCTTATTATAACAAAAGTACTTAGTATTCATTATTTTAACAACAAAAAATTTCTTTAATTGGAAAGGGTTAATTCCCAGTGAACGGTACGCTCCTTGTACAGTACGCATATATAACAATTATTAATTAATTGTATGTAATATTGTATAAAATAATATAATTTTATATTATATAATTATATTAATTGTATATTGATTAATTATATTAATTGTATAAAAATAGCGTACTGTACACTGGGATACAGCCTTGGAAAGCTTAAAAATAACATTACATTGGTAACTAAAACAATTGCATTCTATTCTGTAGAACATTCCCAAATTTTTAACTTGTGTTGTAAATAGATATTTATTTTTGTTTAAAAGAACAGATATAATTTATCTAAGTAATGATTATTTGGCATATATTTTTCTATTGTTGGCAAAAACTCATGTTTATCTTTTTTCTCAACTATATTTACAAGTATTAAAAAAAGTAAAAGAATTCTTTAATCATTGAAATTTTAGAGGCAAATTTCATTTAGTAGCTTTATTTCAATTAGTAAAAACTTAGTGTCAATCATGTATTTTGAAAATAGTATGATTTCTGGTTGGCAATCATGGCCTAAGCACTCAACAAATCATAATGAAGCAAAACATGCCCTTAACACACATTAACAGCAGTTATATCACAACTAAGTCCTGTTAATTATGTTTAAATATATCAGGGGACATTAATATTCAGCAAAGAAATAAATCTGTGCTTATTAAAGTTAATAAAATCTTATAAAGGCTGAGCTTAAGAAAACATTTTAATAAATAAATCAATATCCTTTCTTTTACAAGATGATAATATCAATTATATTTTACTTTTAACATCAAACATAATATTTAATTAATGCTGAATGTGGATTACTTAATTCCTTATGCAAATTAAGCTCATTGCAAAATTGGCTGCCTTGATGCTAACACATAAATATCAAATATATTCATGAGTCAGTTTGAGACCATTGGTAGAAAAAGTTTGAAATATAATATTAAATCAGAATAATGATTTGAAGTATTCTCAAAAGAATTTTTTAAATCAAATATGCCAACATTAAATTAAAAAGAAAAACTTACTAGATTGTTCTGTGCTGCTTGTTCTAAATAATTTTGAGCCGCTTCCAACTCAGTTTTATCTGGAAAATAAATTACTGAATTTAATAAATGCTAGTAAATGGTTTACATACTTTAAAATATTTTCAGAATTTCCATTAAATTCATGGTCAGCAAACCTTAGGATTAGAATTAAAAGCTTTCATGTTTTAAAAATTAGAAACACATTATCATTAAACCAAGAGATAAATACACTGTTATGTTAACCAATGAATTGTTTTGTACATTATTTGAAATTTGTTTCCAAATAGGCCATGAAGAATAAATATGTTTGAAGATTTTCTTTCTAAATACAAAAAATACCAAGTTATATAGTTATGTTTAAATCTATGACATCAATATCAATTGAAACATAGTACACTGAAGAAAGGCATTCTTACAAGCAAATAGTCAATTCAGAGTTAGAAACAAAATACCAAATTAATTTAATAAACATAATCACACTGTAATTGATAATATATGATCCTAATGATGTATCAATAACATGACTTATGAGTATCATAAAGGAATGTTACAATATTATTTCATTTATTCTAATAATCAAATAGTTATTTATAAAATATTTAGGTACTTATTATAAGGGTCTAATACCTAAAACAAGGTTTGGGAATGAAGAGAAATATTTTTTATGGCATGTCTTAATAGGCATGATAAGTATTTCTAATGGAAAGAATTATATTTAAATCAAATGGGTAACTCAACAGTTCTTGATATTAAAAAGAATTATACACAATTCCACTGCATTTTATAATTCTCGTCATCTCATTGTCAATGAATTACATTAACTACAATTGTTTATACACGAACAAATCCAGTAAACTATTCAATACCGAAAAATGTAAGTTTATAAAATTTTGTTATTACATAATAGAAATAATACATGGATAATTTTCAAATTTCTTTGAATTTTACAAAATACTAGGATTCAAAGTGATAAAAACCATTCTTATAGTACTAATTGACGTTAAACTTTTATTACGTTGGTTTCTATGCTAAAATTTTAAAACAAATTATTGACAATGTAAAGGAACGATTTTGGAGAAAGATTTAAAACAATATTAAGTATTGATTCTAGAAGAATCTATTATAAAAATCTAATGAGATAAATACTCATACCATGACTGAGACGGAAGAAAATTCGAAAGTTCAAATATTATATAGAATAATAATTAGAAGTTTAATGCTAACATTACAAAATAGTTATCAATATTACAATAGAAACTGAAAACTTTAATTAAAAATATATGTTAATAACAACTATTAAGAAATATAGAATATTATGACGAAATGACAGTTTCGATTGGGGGCTGCACTTAACGAGGTATATATAAATATATATAAAAATTAAAATACATATTAAAGATAAATCTGTTATATATTTTCACAACTATTGAACACGTGATTTAATAAAAATAAGAAATATTAATAGCTTGCCGCTTCTTAAGCCTAACTAACGGATCTTAACATTTAAGCCTATTGAAAGGAAGCGGCCATTGAAAGAATTTTTTAAAATTTTACCTAATGAAACAGTCTTTTCTAAAATGCTGATCAAATCCATAACGCATGGAATCCAAATGTTTAACTAAAATAGAAATATATACAGAACTTAATACTTTTTTAACAATTTATCAGTACAATACATTACTCAACAGAAACACCGGCAATTCTAGCTTATCGCGCTCCACATGGCACCACGACGAAACGAACAAAATGAGCGCGCGCATCTACAATATGAGACAAAAGAATACAACATTTTTACTTGCAGCCAATCAAATAATGGTAAATTAAATTCAAAATAAATAAAAATAATTAAATGTAGAGAAATTATTCCGTTTGAAAAGTAAATATTACGCCTGAGTAATTATGACTAAAATAAATAATGATAAATTTTGTCTATGATAAAAAATATGCTCACAATAGCACAATTTAGAACACAACGTCATTTTTAAATTCATTAGAAAATTCAACGAAACATTTTTTTATATAAATGGGGAAATTTTGAATTAGATTTCGAGTGACAAAAGAGAAATTTCGAAACAAATGAATCACGATTAAGCTTTCATTTTGATTTCTAAAGATTAGACAACCCCTCGAGCAAAAATCATCAGTGTTTCTCCTTTGATGTTTTAAAGATGTATTAAAATTTATTTTTTGAAAGTTTAAATCACATTTTATGCAAAGAAACTTTTGATAAAACTAGACGGTTTCATTGTAAAGGAAGTCTACCTCTCTTAATATTAGTTTGGGGATAAAGTTATCCATTATTTTTTCGGTAGACGTCTGTAGTGATCGCTATCTCGTGAGGTATCTTTCAAACAATTTAAAAATTATGCTCATTGGAAAGGTGACATTTGACACTAAAATATTCTCTTGCGGTTTTTTGTTTGATTAATTTAGTTATGAGTACAAGGTTTTAAAAATAGAAGACAGCAAACAGAAAATTCGATACATTTTAGTTTTTCTTTTATAATGGCAAAGATGCTAACCAGGTGGCTAAAATTGTGAAAGGTGTTTATCGTCCTATATATGACTGTAACAACCAGTTACGCACAATTTTGGCTTCATCGATTCCGTTTGGGTATTTGGATGCTAAAGATGCACCTCGCATGGATACAACATCGTCGAGAATGTCTATAAAATATCAAAAATTATCAAACTTGACAGCATGTCAGCAGTCGTAACGCGCAGGTCCTAAAAATCTACATGAAAGCTGTTTTAAACCTTTTTACAAAGTGAATCCAAAAGAAGTTACATAAAGTTCACGTAAAAATAATGGATTTCTTTTTCCCCAAACTAATTTATTGTTTATTAGTATTAAATTCCATGAAAATTACTCGGTGATTTGCACCACAGAAGATCAAATCATCACTGAATTACTTTTAAGAAATATTTAACATTAAAAATTATAAGATAAAAAGGTTGTGGCATCGGGACAGTACTAAGCGTTTTGTAATCACGACCACCTTAGCTGGGTTGAAATTACCATTATTTTGTATTACAAAGAAAATAAATTAATAAAAAATAAAATCATAAAATACAGGATTTAACGGAAAATTTGAGGTGGAGAAATTTTCTCTTGACAATCAGGCGAAGCATAAAAAAATATTGTAATTTGTCGTTTTTTTTTTTTTTTTTTTTTTTTTTTTTTTTTTAAATAATAAATCTGAATATTTTGGGTTAGGACTGGTATTGCTAGTTTTAAACCAAAAGATGAATATACATAAAAATTAAGGTTTATAAATGAGTATACTTTACGAATTTTTCTGTTTTTTGTCTATATTCTAATGGTTATTTGTAAATGATATCATCATTTGCTATAACAGAAAATTTTATCAGAAAATACAGCATTAAACCTTAGAATTTTGTTTTCTGCAGAATGTGTATTTTAGTTTTAGGTGTTAAAATATACTTTTGATAAAATTTTCTCAATTGTGAACAAAAATTTGAACAGTCAGTCCTTAAGGAAAAGTAAAAGAGTCTAAAGATGTAAATTTGTTAATCTTTCAGATATTTTGTTGATGTGACTTCAAATATGAAAGTAGGATGTCATTGAAAACATTCGCATTATTATTTAACATTGTTCGAAACTTTCAAAAGTTCGAACTTATCCACTGTATAAAGAAACATTTGTGCACTATTCTAAACAACACAATAAAATTAGAAACCATACAAATACACAAACATACGAATTTCGAGAGCATGCTAAAGTTTAAATTTTGTCATGCTTATTCTATTTAATAGGTATCAAGTTTTATGAGATCACTAAAGGGTTTTGAAAGTTCATGAAATGTTCATGTAATCTAAAATTCAAATTTGGATTGTTAAAATTAAATTTTCAAAACAATTTCAATAAATTTATTGAAATTGTTTTATGTTTATAATTGAGGAAAACAAACATAAAACAAATCTAAAACATAATTTTTGTATTTGTACAGCCAAAAAATGATTTGCAATATACTTGAAGACATAATTGCATGCACATTTTTGCGTGTCCCATTAAATGCCTTGCATTCTTTCTGTCGTATGTCCTTGAATTTCAATTCATTTCATTTCGTTCATTAATCATACAATATTAAAATTTTTGGAATTTATAATCTCAAATCAAGTAGCAATTTTTTTCTTCCAATGATACAAATTCTCAGTACATTTGAATTGCAAAACTAAAAATTATACACGATTTTCATTCATTAGTTTATTATAATTATATAGTGTATGTAGAATACTAGGAAGTTGCTAAAGCCACATATGATTCCGTCATCTTCGTGTCATGAAAATGCTTCTATCCGGACGCTAGAAAAAGACATTTCTCACCTTCTTTTAAAAAAAGGGAAGGATAATTTTTTCCCCACTTACAATATTGAAGATTTGATTACAACGAATTTTTATCTTTTGAAGCAAAATTGTCCTGCAAGGTATGTCCTAATTTTCTCAAAAAAATATATTTGTTTACTATAAATATTGTGTTTATCGATAAAAAATCTATTGTTTTCACATACATCATTTAGAAAAGTCAATTAAGTTTTTAGTGAACTTGTTTTTAAAAATATAAATCTCTGCTAGATTTATATTTTTTAAAAACATGTTAATCTATTGAAAAAAATGCACACTTTTCTCATGTATAGAACTATTTTCTGTTTGTCACCTATTCTTTTCAATCAAAAGATTTATTGAAAATATCAGATATTTTCAAAATTAGACAAATATTTAAATTATATCGTAAGAAAATTTGATGTGCAATAAAGTAGCTGCATAAGAACAAAAATGTTTTGAAAATTAACATATTCGCTATTAAAAAATGAATATAATATCTTTTTTATAAAAATGCTAGCTGATATACCCGAAGGATGTTGATATTAGATTGTGTGATAGCTGGAATAAAATGATAAACTTTAAATATATAAGAAGTACACACTTTTTGTTGAAAATATATATATATAAATTCTAACTACAATACTATAAATAACTTTTATTTACAACACTTGTTCATAAACAAAATTTTACATTTTGTTATCCAGGGTATATATATATACATAAATTTTCGAGTTTAATACTCCAGAACAAGCTACATATAATTGATGTGAGAAAAACAAGCGTCTTTGTGGTTGATGCAGTAATATTTAAAAGTTTCCTCTTGCTCTTTGTAATTGTAAAACTGTAAGATAATTTGATTAGACATTACTGTCTTTTAAATTGGAATGGCAGTTTAGTAGAGATCAGAGGTATTCTGGAAATAAATACTGCGTGTCCTCTGTCCTTTCCAGCCATAAGTTCGGCTTCGACGATGTTATTTGATAGATGTTTGACATCCTTGTTCCATTGCATAGTTTGGATAAGCTGATATTTCTGAGTTGTATGATCAGAGATTTTCATTCGAAGGCAGTGTAATGGCATGCTTGGTACTTGCAAAAAATTTAAAAATTCTGAACAAATATTCATGGGTGGAACAAATATCATTTGCAATATTTTATTATAAGATTGTGTTAAAATTCTTGATTCTTCAATTTGTTCATTTCTTTGCTTTTGACGGTGCTTATTCTCGTTCATTGGGAGCGTCAACGTCATTAGCTATCTTCATCTGTTTCACTTTTGTGCTGTTTCCCTCATCCCGTCGTTTTGCTTTATAATTGGGAAGATTTCCTACTCTTTTATGTTTAAGCTTTCTACAAAATATAAATAAAATCTTTTCATTGAGAAATATAAGTATACTTTAAACACTTTTCACCCTTTATTTTTCGATTTATATTCAATCCCTATACATCCACAATGTTCGGGAATATTCCACAATATTCGAGTATCTTCCGGAACGATCTACAATGATCTGGGATATTTCAGATTATTTCCCAAACATTTCAGAATGTTCTGGAATACTCTTGAATACTTTCGACTGTTTCTTTTGAACTGTTCTGGAAATTTTTAGAGGGTGAAACTTCTAGCCTTTAAATGTTCAGAAGTACGTCCTTCAGGTAAAAACAAGAACCTTCTTCATTGACGGGAGATAGAGGGTTACTACACCATATAATTCCCTTGTTAGTAACGGGATTTATTTCTAAGTTTTAGCGGCGCGCGCGCATTGTACACTTTCTTTTATAATATATTTTGATTAACGATATTGTATTTTAATTCTCTCGTTAAATTTTTGATTTAAATTTTAAAGTAACTGACATTTTTAAGTAACTGAATATAAAATAAATTTTATATTCAGTTATTTTACTATGTCATTTATCTAACTTTTTCCCAAAAAAATTAATACTCGGAATTTTATTTTTTATGTTTCAAAGACAATGTAAATATGTTTCACAACAAAGACAAGTAAAAATATATCACATATGCATGTATTAAGAATATTGCATGATCAGTAATAAACTTTTAATCTCTATATCTTGTAATATATACTCTATATCTCTATATCTATATCTCTATAATGAAATGTTATTAATTTGGTAAATTATTTATATCATTGTTTTTTTTTCTGCAAAAAAATATTAGAATTCTGTTTTTGATTTCAATGTTTCTCCCACACATAGATCAATGTCTCAATTATTTGTTAAAAACTAGAAATTTTTCTATAAATGCACCTTAAAATTTTAGTTAATAGTATGTGAAAATATATTCTTAGGAATTCTTTGTTTCTTGAAAGGAGAGGAAAAAATTTAAATATTATAAAAAACATTATAATCTTGATTTTAATCATAATAGAAAGTCGTACAACTTTCTGACAATAGTAAATTATTGACTAACAGACAATTGTAAATTATAGCTTGAAAACTCGAATTTTAAATGGAAACCGTATATCCCTGTAAAATGAAGAGCTTCTCAATCTTACTTCCATTTAATTATAGTAACATATTCTTGTTGACATGGTATTAAAGCTGTATACACATTTGTTTAAAAAGTATTCCTTATTTTAAGAATTGTATTCATATGCATTAAATTAGGAAGCCTGAAAAACTCGTTCGCACACACCTGACCAGATCTTCACACGAAAAGCAGAGACACAAGACCATTCTCACTTTGTATTTGCAACAATGACTGGATCAAAGCAATGATCCTTGATTTTTAAGAGAACGTTTTTTAATAGTATTCCTTAAAGTGCCAAATTAATCATAGTGAACTCTCTATGAAAATATCATTCAATATATTGATCTAAAGAATAAACTTTTGTTGAAGTTATTTTATAATTAATTATAAATACTGCTATTTGATAAAAATTAGTGGCGAAAAAAAAAATATTAAGTGCGCAAAAATAGAAATTTTAAAATTTATAAATTAATTACTTTGGCAGTAAATATAAATTAAGCATTTTTCATTAGTTCAATAAATACATAATTAGGCTCGAAGTTCAAAAAAAGGTTTTGTATATATATAAATATATACACATACATAAATATTACAAATTAATTAGGATAAAATAACGAATGAAGACTGATTTCGTATTTGAAATCATTGAATAAATTCGGACAATATTCTTCTTTAAATTTATCACTTCTTTTGTTTCAATTTTAGTTTTGATGAGATTCAGTAATTATGCTTATTGGGTTAACACACGTTAAAATTTTAGAAAGAATATCTCTCCTATAGGGTATTATGAAACTTGGAAGAAATTTACCAAAATAGGAATCCTATGTATTTATACTGGTTGGAAATTGTAAAACACTTGAAAAATACGTTGTCGAAGATTATGAGACTTTCATTTGAATTAACCAAAGTGTTGCTTAATTCAAGTTTGATACTAATGTACTAAAGTTAAATTATTAATAAAGATTCTACTATATACGAATAAAAATTCATGCCGTGATAATCATTGCATATATTTTTAGTATACTAGAAATTAAGCCTTCTACATGCGTTACGAATAATACATTTATAAAATATTTTTTTCCTTTTTTTTTTTTTTTTTTTTTTTTTTTTTTTTTTAGGAACATTGTTAAAAATATCACACTTTCAATGAATTTTATAATGACAACTTTAGAAAGATTACAATTTTTTAAAAGAAAGTTTAAAAGTGATTTCTTTTAAAATGTCAAAGATGTTTTGTAGTTTCCAAAATTTATTACGATTTTTATTGAAATTTATGTTTTTGGTATTAAAAGTCTGTATCAGAAATCGTATAGGTTTTTATAAATTTATTATATATTATTATTAAATAAATTTGATAAATTAATATTACAGATTAAAACTAATATAAATTAATACTGCAGATAAATTAATATTACAGATATAAATTTGATAAATTATTATTTACTGAAGTAAAAGTGGTAAATAGAAATTGTTTTAATTTTTATGCGTTTTGTCGATATTTCCAAATCGCGTTCTTTCTTATAGTCCAGAATGTTTCAATAAGTTTCCTACACAACATTCCTGTTGAATGAAGCCCTAAACGCAACCAGTTCCTCATAATTTGAACGTCATTGTCAGGTGATGAGATCAAAACCCGAGCTGACACCTTCCTCAGCAAAGCATACAATCGGAGAAAGGAAAGTGTAATTAGCAGCCAGTCTATTTTAGGCTGTGGGGGTATACAACACATCATCCTTAGATCACGTGATCGACACCTTCCTTACCATGAAAGTTTCTTCTTAATAATAATTTAAGGATAAATAAGTAAAATTATATACCATAATTTTAGAAAGACTTATGTGATTGAAAATGAAATTTTTAAGATCCTAGTATTTATTTATAATTCAAAAAAATAATTATTATGGTTTGAAAATTGGAAAAAAATATGTAAAATCGATAAAAATACCATGAATAATATCGGGATTGAAGGATGCTGAGATCATACCGCAGTTCGGAAGTTTGTATAGTATGAATATGAAGACTTGATAAGCTTAGAATATTAAGGTCATAATTTTTATTAGATTTCTTCTAAACATTTTCAATTCAGATAGTGGATCATTATATTTTGAAGGTTTCGTGCAGTTCTCAGTGTCAGCGGCTTAACGTGGATTTCTGTCACTTGGGAAGAGACCTATTGGGAAGATTTGCTGAATCCTTCTTTCGCATTAAAATAAAAAAATATATATATATATATATCGCATTTGCTGTCACTATTTCAATTGAATTCATAGAAAAAGTACTTTTATAATTGAAATTTAATTTTGCATATTCTTTTTAAAGCGAATTCTTCAATACACTATCTAGTGTTAATTTCCCTTTCTTGTTCGATTGCAAACCGATTAAATTTGTTAATCCAGTAGAGATCTTAAAAATATTTATTTGGTTACAAATCAATGAATTTTCTTTCAGACTAAGTATTACTTAAATGTAACCACAGCTGTAATTGCAGCCTTTATGCAAATGAAAATTAATAAATCCAGCGGACCGGAATCAATAAGATATTTTTTAACAGGCAATAGAAGCAAAGAAAGCTCATAGCTGCACACACTCCACGTCCAAAATCTTATTTGTCAATAATTAGAGACACTTAAATCTCAAATTTTGAGCTACATTCTTCATCATTAACGATCAAAGTTATTGCAGGATTTTGGAAGACATATTTTGGTAGAGTTTTAGAGATGATGATACCTTTTCTGGATTCTAGGAATTTCAGCAGTTATTCTATACAATAGAGAAAACATTTTTCGTTTCCGATGATAAATCAATAAGCAAATATTTCCATCACCAAAACATGCTTTCTCTTAATGCATCAATAAGGTTAAATAAAATTAGTTAATTCTTCACATGATCTTTCTGCGTAATTTAAAGACTCGTCTGCGAATTCCTTTCATTTCTCTACAGATACCATTTGTATACTTATTTTTTGAGTACATTGATGTACATAAAAACCTTTTTTTGCAGATAGTTTTGGAATTCTTTCACTTCATGCAGCAAATGTAATTAGAAATTCGTGTAATTAGAAATTCAAGAAACACAAAAATAATTGTATTATGGCAAATAATTTCTTGTATCAATCTCATGTTGGATGGATTATCAAGCCAAAAAATTTAAAATATACGTATAGTTAGTGATAAATACAGAAATATAATTCTAAGAAGGCGAAGTGCGCAAAGAAAAATTTTGAATGGGTAATTAAAATAACTGTGAATTATGAGGATATCAAAAAGCAAATATTTTCACATTGTCCTTAAGCTAATATTTACTCTCCTAACTCCAATAAAAATCCAGACTAATACTGATTTGAGCACCAGCGGACATTAGATTCTTCTGAGTTGTTTTTTGCTACATAAATAGTTAGGAAATTTTTATACGAAAAATTGGGCTTAAGCAGTAATTTTGTCTGTAAATAAACTTACATTTTAGGGAAATATTAGAAGAAAGAAACGTCTCTCATATATATTTATTCCGTTGCTTGTTTTAAATTTAACGTAAAATATTTCAATTAGAATAAGTATCGTAAATGATGCAATGATTGGTCATTTAATTAACTAAAAATCAATTTCGTGACCTGGCACTATCATTCATGTTCACATGAACAGATTTTGCCTGACAAAAATAGATGCAATGTTCCTTTTTTAAATGAATAATATAAGTAAACCAAAGATTCTATACTAAAAGTAGATAAAATAAATACGAATAATCCAATGAGGAGTAAGATATCTACTGATTCTATTCGTCACCGAAAGGCTCGTAGTAATTAAGGAAAATAAATAGTGACAAGTAGTATTAACATAATACCTGTGGTACTTTTCTAATTCAAGAATGACAGCACTTTACAAAAGGGATTTATTTACTATGTTGTGATGGTGATAGTGGCAATATATGATGGCACAGAAAAGTTATTTTTTAAAAGTGCAACAGAATTCGAGCAGAAATATGTAAACTGTTTTGTAAACCTATTTTTATGAAGTTCTAGTGAAATGCAAACACAACCAATGATATTTAATTAACAATAATAAAATAAAAATTAAGAATAAACTATGTAATTAAGTTTAATTACATCAGATACAATATGAAATTTCTGATATTCCAGATACCTTGAAAATATTAACTCAACTTATACAAAAAGATTTCATTTATAAATTATTTTGGTCACAATACAATCAAATCATTTTTAACATGAACAAAAGAAATTCTCAAATTAAACTTATGCAGAAATAATGTATTTTAACTATATTTCGTATTCTTATGATATTGAAACTTTAAAATTATAATTGGGTTATATATATATATATATATATATATATATATATATATATATATATAATGTTATTATTTTAATTGATTAGAAATAATGAAAATGAATGCAACTTGTGAAACTTTTATAAATTTAAAAATAATCTTAATTTATATAAATGATACTCTCATTTATATAAAAAAACTGAAAATAATAGAAACATCCAAATAGTTATTTTGTTTTTGGTGCAATGAATTTTGTAAGCACTTAAAATGAAGTTAAAGTTATCAAAAATTTTACAGCTAGCAAAATGTATAGATATTTGCCTTTTATGATTTAAAAAAAAAAACTTTAATACGACTTGAAATGAAATAAAAAATACAAACTCATATACTCTTTCGCATGTACTTTAATCCGTAAAAGCTTATGCTCTTTTAATTTGGATTTTCATTAATAAATAATTTCACGGAGTCTCATAAAGATTATAAAAAAAATAGCTCTTTTTCCATTAATCGGTAGCTCAAATTATTGAAAATACGTGCAATAACGACATGAAATGCTGAGTTAAATTTATCTCATTAATCCCTTGAATAGATTTCCCTTTAAATTATATGCATAATTGAACTTCACTCTTCAAAAGAAAGATGGTTTTTTGCAGGTTTAATTGCGATATGATTCATAACGATATAATTATGATTGAAAATAGACTTTCATTAATGCCTATTTCTTATAGTCAAAATATTTCTTTATATTACATATTATATATTTTTTCATGATAATCATTTACTCGCTAGAATTAAGACAAATTCTTTACACTTATGTTCAATAAAAAGATTTTATCATTTTTCTTGAAAAATCATAGAAAAAAAGTGAATATCCTTGACTCTTTCCTTATTTTGGTTTCAGGACTTGTTGTGTCGAGGATCATAACGCTTCTAAAAGTTCAGCATGTGTAATAAGTTTGAGTAATCTAGGAGCATGAAACTTACTTATCATCTAACAATCAGAATGTTTACAAGCAAATGACATTTTGACACAACTGATTGCAATATTCAAAGAAACAGAATTCTGTTGATTTATTCCCTCTCTATAGTAGCGGTATCTCAAGGTCACCTTTAGCAAAATCTTGGGGAAAGATTGTCATCTAATGCAAATCTGTTATAAAGAAAAATCTACCCCTTTCCTGAAAATTTCAGATTTTATGTGTATAATGTTATATACATAAAATCTTAAAAATTTCCAGAAAAAAATTACTTTCAAAATTATTTAGGATATTTTGAAATTGTAAAAATGCACTATTTAAGGAAAATTTTATTTCAAATTGATATCAAACATGTCAATGAACTGCTTTAAATATAAAAAATAATAGACAGAAAAGGTTCTATATATGCTCTATATATAAAATCAAAAAGCTAATTACGCGGCGTTTCTTGAAAATGCCTCAAATTCAGTCATGGAGCTACTGAAATATCTTTAATGGGTTGGAGACCTATAATTTAGACAATGTTAAAGATGCACAATAAATAGAGATACTGCAAAATAGAATAATTTAGAAATACTACATTGATTTGGCATGAATATACATACTTAAATTGTTTTAAATACACAGAAAATACTTACTTTATATTACTTATAAAACAAATAACTTGAGGTAAACAGTAATTTAAAATAAAAATGCTGTGAGATAGTCACAGTGCTTTAATCAGAGTATTTATAAAGTTATCAATAGAAATAAAGTTATAGGATTTAAAAGATATTTTGAGGTAAAATTTTAATTAAAAAAATATGATATACTGAAAGCATAACATCCTTCTAATCACATTAATATCACTATTACAAATAAGACACTTGTTTTTTTTCTAGGATTCTGTATCCAATAATTGAAGTATTTGATTTTTATGCAACTAAAAGAATTTTGCAAAAAATAGATGAAACATTCAAATCATAATGCCTTACAACCTTAAAAAATGGTGAAGAAACTACAAGATTTAAGTCTCATAGACTCCAGTTCGTTAAGGAATACATTGTTATCAATGATGAATAAATATTATTTTAAAGAGCACTTAATGGAATGTTAGAACTTGTAAAGCTTTGTGAGACCGGCAATTAATTATTTTTCCATCACTGAACAATACTAAGCTTAATTGCATTTTAGATTTCTACTTTAATTCTGCGAGAGTAGTAGCAAAATGCTTAATTAATGTAGCTGAATATTAATTTAGTAATTTTCCATTATATATAAATTAGTGAAGTCTCTGCATAATTGGTAATATATAGTTTCTCTGATGCCTTCGATACAAATTCTATGCTTCTATAATGTTTGTGGTAATGGTTCTATAATACATAATAATTTGACAATGAAATTAAAATATCTTCAGCAATGCTTTTTGCAGAAATTTATTTAGGTAAGTATGTGATATGGTTGTAAAATTTAGTTTAATCATTTAAGTATTACTTTCAAAAATTGTATTCCTATATTTATATCGTATTTGACACATTTTTTAAAATTTTTAATTATTTGACACATTTTTCAGTTCATTTTATTTTTTTAAAGTGTAACTTAATAAATTAAAATGTAGTTTTCTCATTCATTAATAAGTGATGTAGGAAATTCTATCGATATACAAAATTTATGACATTTACAAAATTCAAGTGACAAATTGAATTTGGGAAAATTCGGAATTCCTCCTTCTTCTAACATTTAATACGTAAAAATGAAAGTCGTAGTTAAAAATCCTACATAAATTAATAACAAATAAATAATTATAAAAAATAATAAATAAATAAATAAATATAAGCAAATAAATATAACAAATAAATAAATATAAACAAATAAATATAAAAAATACAAAAAAAATAAGTTGCTTCTCCTTACAATAACTATAAGTTTAAGCGATCGCCAATTAAATTGAAAGGGAAATAGAGTATTTCAAATTTGTATGTTTTAAAAACAATGTATCTGATATAACAGGATATTGTTATTTAATTAATATGTATGATTGTAGTACCCGAACGATGATTCTCTGTATTGTGGTGAAGTAATACAAGTATTAACTATAAATTTCTATGATCGATCGAAAAACATTGCCGTAGACAAAGGCGTCACACAGTCTGATATATTGTCGAAACAATGTGACATCAATGCCATTTATGAAAGGGTTGAGGAATTTTGAGTGACAACCCAAGATAAGGGTTATTTTCTTTGATTTCAAAAGAATTACCAAGATAAATAATCCTGGTTCAGATAATTTTAGCCGATTTACATACTGACGAAACTTTATTAGGCATTTTCCTTTCGAAAATGGTAACATTGTTTTATATATTCTACTTCAAAAGGTCGCCCATATCAGAAATGATTTTAAGTAATAAATTGTGATGTAAATTAAGTGGAAAAAAATGAATTGATAAAAAAGAATACAATAAAAATGTCTTAAATGTCAGTAATCAGATTAAGACAAAGGACATTTTTCATTGAACAACATAAAACTGTGAGAATAATAGGAAACTGTAAAGAAAAAAAAATTGAATTTAACTCGCTTTTTCTAGTATAGTGATTATTTTAAATATAATTTTAATGAAATATATAATGGCTTAGTGAATAATATATTATAATTTAATGATAATAATGGTTTAATGAATAAAATCAATAAAAATAAATTCTAAATGTACATAATAACAAATATATTAGTATCAATGCAAAAAATCTTATCAAAATGAATATGAATATTCACAAAAAAATTATACTAGAAAAGTAAAAATAATAAATATTAAGACAAAAAAAATAGTTATCGTTAAAAATAATAAACAGTTATTATTAAAAATAATATACATAAGTCAAAATATGATAAATTTACTTTTAAAATGTGTATTCGTTTATAAAATCTAACTTATATGTATCTGAAATGTATTCTTTTAGGTATATTTTCCTAAAATTTGTGACTTTAGTCAAACAATATAATGTTCTATTGAAACAAAATATTTAATTTTTGTCGCTGCTGTTAAACATAATCCTATATAACCTCTGCACATATCATCAACCATCATATTAAAATATATAAATGCGTTTAATTCAGAGCAATACTCTATAAATATTGTACAATTAGCATGATTTAAATCCAATTAATATTAATGAGTTAATGGTTACAATTTTTTTTATTTTTGTTGCATCTATGCAATTACAGAAAATATTATTATGTCCCATTTTAAATTAAACTTTAAGCATATGCTTCGTTATTGTCATGAAAAATAACGAAAATTTCGTAATTATTAAGGTAAAACCTCAAAACTTAATAATACCTTACACCATTTTTTGAAACATTTTTAGAAACCTGACAGCTTCAGAAGTTTTAGCAGAAGCAATATTGTGTTTATCTGCAAGATATGTTTTATTTAAATGTGAAATAATTGTAATATAATTTAAGCACTTTTTTAAACTGAGATAAATATTATTAAAGTTTAATTTAACTATTTCCAAATACTTTCAAAAAGTTATATGTTTCAAATTTTATCTAATTTTCCATGACATCAAAATTTCTTTAAGGGACTATTGTTATACTTCAAATAAATAGGCCATTGGTTATTGGTATGAAACAATATTAAGAATATATTAAATATATACAAGGCATTCTCATAGATGAAGAAAAATTTTAATATGAATGAAAATTTTAAAATAATAATCGTGTCTGTTAATTAAAAAAAAAAAAGTGTTTAATAATAAAGTGTAACAGCATTTTTTGTAATTTTTCTTAATAGAAATGGAATTATTTATAACCTGATTTTTATATTTTCCATTTCACGTTTTTAGGCACAGAAATTTGTTTTTTGGAGAGTTGATTTTATTAACTGTAAATAACACATTTAAGTTAAACTGGTTTTAGAACATTTCAATAAATCTGTCAATTTATTTTTAAGTCTGAAATATATTGCAGGCAAAGTAAATTTACTGTAACTATATAGTTTTTATAAATAATAAACCTTAATAAATAACATACTTTTCTCCATGTTTTTTTTTAAAATGGAAATAGTTAAATTTTACAATTTTCTAGTTATGTCACTTATAATAAGAATAAATAACATTATGGCTTAAACTTGAAATGTTTTATTAATTTTGATTTTCATCTATATCAAAAGCATTTTTGCACCCATATAAGAAATGTTTAAGTATATTTGATAAATTATGGGTTTTTTTCTTATACGCCAAATAATGTCAAGCTAAATTTTGAAATATTAAATATTTTTGAAACATATGTCTTTATATAAATTATTACATATTTTTTTAAATATTTGTCTAATATCTTACATTAATATATTAGCTGTATATTTAATTTTGAGTCAAATTCATTTTTTTATTAATTTTTGAGAAATACAGCCAAAAAATTATTTTTTTTTGCACACACATTTGAAACTTTATGATTCCTTGATACCTTTCACAGAGTACCAAAAAAATATGATTTTAACACATAAAAATAAGAAAATATTTTCCACATAAGAACAAACGCATAAAACCACATAAGAATAAAAAAAATATTAATAAGAATATAAAATACATAAGAATAAAAAAAATCTTAAAATAATAATCGTGTCTGTTAATTAAAAAAAAAAGCTTTAATAATAAAATGTAACAACATTTTTTGTAATTTTTCTCAATTGAAATGGAAATATTTATAATCTGATTTTTATGTTCTGCATTTCACGCTTTTAGGCATAGAAATTTTCTTTCGGAAAGCTAGTTGATTTCAATAATTGCAATTCACACTTTTAAGTTAAACTGGCTTTTGTGCATTTTAATAAATCTGTCAATATATTCTTAAGCAGTTATTAAAAGCTATTAAAAAGAAAACAAATCAGTCTTAACCTTAATATATTTTTTAATACTTAGTAAACATATTACTATTTTTATGCTTATATCGTATGAAAAAAAAATTCTTTTTAAAATACGTTTTTTCCTTTTTTAAATGAAAGTAAAATAACGACTCTCATGAAATCCTGTGATCTATGTTTTCAATAATTTACAACCCTTTGTATCTGAAGGGATTATGCAAGATACTCAAATATTGATAGCATTTAGTCAAAAGCAAAAACTGCTGTGTATCTACAGATAATGTCAAATAATTATCACATCTAACAAATGCAAGCAGCATAATCTGGATATTATGAATTGATAAGATACTAAAAACAGGACACCGGACAAAAATTGAAAGGTTTTGTTCTTTTTTGAAAGAATTGAACAAAATTTTTGACAGCAGCCTATTTTTTCAATAACAAAGACCCGATTTATTTAATAACAAATTTTTTGATGAATGCTGGAGATACTATTAATCAAGAAAAATGGAAACATTGCCAGAAGAAAAAAAGGTAAATAAATCATTTTGAATGTAATAAAATTCTGAGAAGAATCTATTAATTTAGCAAGTTGTGATACCTTTTATTATTTATGGGAATTCACTCAATTTAATACCTCTTTCTGAGCTTCACATTTTAAAATATTTTATTTTTTATAATTTTGTTTTATAAAATATTTACTTCTTTTTTTATGTTTTTCATAAAAAATATATTACTAACGCACTTTTACTCTTCAATTGCATGTGTCAAAAGAGTTTTCTAAATAGTTCTTCCAAAAAACTGTGAAAACATATTTTTACAAAATTGAATAATTAAGGTTAATTAAATTTAGTGGCATACTAGGTAATAGGACAGTATGTAAAATATTTAGAGAAATTTTTGCCTTATGCAAACATTGTGGGAGACTTATTACATGGATTTAGATTTTAATGTATTCAAATATTTCTTTACAAGATGTTTATTTTTTTATAAATTTCTTAAACTTAAATTAAATCAACTAATTAATAAAATGCTTATGTATCGATTAATCATAATTTGTATGTCATTTGTATTATATTTCAAAAAATAACTTTTACATTAATTTGCTCATCGAAAGTATCTTTTACTTATGACAGGTATAAAAATTTTCAAACTATTTTATACACTGGAAAAATTAAAATTATTTTTCGTTAATAAATAAATAATTTTTTCATTCACAAAAATGAATATTACTTGAGTATTTTATGACATATATAGAAGCAAATATGAGTGAACGGATGTTAAAAAGAATGAATTAAGTTGAATAAATGAATAGTAATTTAAAATAAAATGAATTTTTCTTTTGAGCTTATGGACATTAAGAATTCAAGAAACATTTAATGTAAATTATTTTCTACAAATAATGAAATTGATTATAAAATTGAAGATAAAAATTAATTTACATACATCATTACGTATATCATTAAGTAAAGAATCAGAATAAAAAATTAAAATAATTTCACCACGAGATAGTACAGAAAATATGTGAGATATGGTATTATATTAATTTTTCTAATAGCCAATTTAACTAAAAATGCAAATTAAATTATAACATTTGGCCTCAAAAATAAAATATTAAGTTGATAGAGAGTAAACGAGAAATAATCCAAGAATTTATAAAAGAAAAAATAATATTATATGTAAAAATAAAGATGTATAATATGTAAAAGTAAAACAATTCAAGAAAACATAAAAGAGGACAGTAATATATAAGTTATTGTAATTTAAGGACATAGTGTAAAATTTAAGATACAAAAGCATAGAATCAATTTACACAACTGTGACTTAAAACTCCAATAAACTTTAAGCGATTTAACAATTGTCTGTTTAAAAAGTTGAAATTATTTTTTAATCAAAATTATCATTATTAAGGACGCTTTAGCATATATTTTTTTACAGTTTTATGTTACTTTTTTATCATTATATAAATATTATTATATGAATGCACATATTTAATAATATTATTATATGAATGCATTTATTTATTTCAAGCAAAATTTTTAATCTTTATTTGGTTGAAAAATGTCTCATTTTTTAAATTCGAAATTTTACTTTAAAAACTATGCACAAATTAAGAAATTTTTGGAATTGTATTTAAAGTAATCTGTTTCAATAATATTCGGCTTGAGTTTGGCCCCCTTCTAACCTACTAGCAACTCTCCAAGCTTCTGAATCGGTTAAATGACTTCGCTGAGACATCGTACTCATCGAAACAAAACGTCACTGAATGCCGATCATCCTTGTCTTCATTGTCTTCTATTCAGTTGAAAGTCAAATTTCATTCACTGTCGCTGAAGCGACGTTTGTGACGTCGAACTCAAAATTTGCATACTGCACAGTTTGAAAAATCAGAAAAATTATCATTTGTGATTCTTTTCTTCCATTTTCAGCAAAAGAAAATTTCGCTTATATCTTTATTTTATGTAAAACTTACAATATCCCCCCTTTAATTGTTTTGAGCAGTGTATTTGTAATTTTATCCACTTTAACACCAATTTTAGTCACAGTTTTTGCTTCAATTATGTCATTAAATTAAGCTAGTGTTTATAATATTTCTAAATTTAGGCCAATTTGTGCTGATATTAACGTTTTAATTATTTGAGCCATTAAAGTACTCAAAGAACGCTAAACCAGGTAATGATCAGAATTCAATTCTTTAACAGTTGTAGTGCGGGTTGGGAGTAGAATCCCTCTGGTTAGCATTAGGTCGATATAATTACTAAAGACTTGACCATAGTGGGTGGGTTTGTCTAGCTTAATTAGACTTACGTCTGTATATAAATTAATGACCTAATATGTAACCCATTATGATTTTGATGAGCACACTTTCCCGATCAGGGTGTTTTGTATTTAGGTCACTAGCTATAATGATTTTGTTGTTAAGAGCTAATAAATTTTCTAGGTTAATAGATAAACTGTTATTGCCTGTTAGGGTGTATGTAAATTGAAACCAAGTAATGTCGTCATGATTGTCTGGGTGAATTTTTATGGCTGTAATTTGGGCGTAATATAATCGTGGATTGGGAATTTTACTGTGTAATTTTAGAACGAATTACAATGGCAGCGCCAAAATTGGAAGAGGATTTGTCATAGCATAATTTGGTATACTAAAAATTTTCAATTCTAAAGTTTAGTTTCATGTAAGAGTACAATATCCGGAATATGTGACAAAATAAAATCCAAAAGTTTAGAGCCCTAGCCAATCACTCAATTTGCGTTCCTGAATGAATCTAAGAATCTTTTTTTCATTATTGTTATCATTTACACATAATGCTTTAAATGACAAATGCATCGCTTAGGTTGGGTGGGATGCTTTCTCAATCATTGGAATTGCTCCAAGCAGAGCAGGAAAGGCTTCCCGGGCAGATAACGAAATCAAATGTTCTCGTTCCTTTTAACTGTCTGACTTTCACAATGTTTAACAATGATTTTCAGAATAAAAGATTATAGGTTAGATCTCAACTACTTTTGAACTATGAGAAGTGTTGAACTTCTGCTTATTGCACTCTCATCTATCAGTGTTTATCTATGACAGTTTACCAAACTTATTTCTTTTCAACACGTAAATTGCCCATGAAAACGGAAAGATAATATCGCAAGATGACTGTTAAAATGCTTTAAAATGAATAACTTTCTTCTATTAGGCTCACTACTAAGGGATGTAAAAATAATATCGTACCACAAGTTTATTTTTTCTGTTTTATTTCCTCTTTGTAAGTGCTATTTACCAATGAACTTTACTACAATTTACTTTTACATTACGCTGATAATTGAAAAATTAAAAATCACATTTTCTTTAAAAAAAATAATGGAGTTCAATACAATTCATTTGTGACTCAGTATTTTTTAAAGATTCTGAAGTGTGCCTTGTCAAATACTCTAATTGGATTATTTATGAATTTTCTCATGAACATTCTAAATACAAACGTGTATTTCTTCTGAGCTGTTTTCTTCACATTAGGGTTAAGCTCACGATATTACAGCGATTAAAATTTTAACTATTTTTGAAATGTAAGATTAGTGGAATTAGATTTTGTAAAACTTAGAAAGATCATTTTTATTTTACAAGATTTTTCTTTAGACATATAAAAAATTTTTAGTCAATGGAAAAAAAAAAAAAAAAATGGGAAAACATTTTTTAAGTAAGTAGAAATTTTACCACCAAATACACAAAAATAAAATATTCGCGTTTATTTGATATGATGTCATATACTGATTGATTATTAATATATATTTTTAAAAAATTTTGAGTGTTTATAACATTATTTGTATTTTTTACCAGTCATCGCTCTGTTATATATTATTGTTTACAGATTCACATTTATATGAAAAGCTAATTTCCTGTAGCTATTTAAGTTGTTAATTTTTCACAATTTTATTCTTTACATTCGGTAATGATTACTTCAAAAATTAAAATTACTCTTAAATTAAAATTTTTTATAAAATATTTTTAATTTTTAAAAAATTTGAAAACTATTGTGCTATTTAATATTGTTAAAACATACACATTTACAGTTTATATCAAAAAGGAAATGCAATAAGTAAAAAATTTGAATAATTTAGTTCTTTTTAAATGCGATATTCACTCAAATATTCTCCCACTTTAACCATACATTGAAGTGAGTTGCTGGCCTAAGGACTCAGGTTAAGCGAATTCTTTAATCATACGAAAGAGAGAAACTTCTATTAGCGAAGAGGTTCATATTTATGATAATGATTAACACAGTTTCAACTATTTTTTAAATAAATTGTTTTCTAAAAGACACACAGCTTCTCTTTGAATTCCTTACTTCTCAATTGCAGACTGCTCTGTATTGGGTAGTTTAAATCAATATTTCAATATTCGCTGCTCAAAAATATTAAGAGGTATTCTAAATCTTTTATAAAATAACGGTATAAGAACATTTTTTTTTTCATAAAATGATAGAAGAGAAACAAAAATGCAAATTTTTCTTTTTTTGAAACTTTGCAATATGCAATTTTTGAGCTTACGTCGAAGATGATGCTTTTAGCTGTAACGAATGCTATTTGACTTTCAAATTTATATAAGACAAAGTGGAAAAGAATGATCAACATTCAGTAAGCAAGCGCGACAAACATTCGATGAAATCATCGAACCGAATCAGAAGCTTGGAGAGTTATTGGATCTGGAACCATTTTTCGGAGACTTTAAATGCATGACAAAGCTTAAGGCAAGGTCTAAAACGCCTAAAAAAGACCGTTATTTAAAATAAACGATTGGATGACTCCGAAGTATGAATGCCACTTTTCTTCAACATCTTCACTCGGCTACTAGAACCACAGTTTCCACTCTAACTGTCCGAAATCATATTCACGCTGTGTGGTTGTATGCTCGCCGATTAATGGTGGGTATCACGTTTACAGCAAGGCAACGTAGCGGCCGCAGTGCGAGGGCAAAACAGTCTGTGAATTGGGAGATAAGGAAATGTATGTTCTCTGATGAGTCCCGTTTTTCTCTTCTTTCTGATAATGAGTGTATTTTTTATCTGGTTAGAATGTGGTACAAGAAACAATCCTGCATTCGTGCAGGAAAGTTGTCAGATTTGGCGATGGAGTAGTGATGGTCTTCACTGACATCTCCATTGATTTGCGCACTGTGATCTCTGCATCTCTGGCCAGTCACCAATTTAAAGATGAGCTCGTGAGACCAATTATTCCTTCAAATTGCAGCAGTTGAAATGACTTCATGTTAATGGAAGGCAATTGCAGATTACGTCATGCTAACTTAGTGAATCATTTCCGTTCGGAGAAAGGAATTATATGAATGGAATGGCCAGTGTGCTTTCAGGACATGGACCTAATAGAGCATGTTTGGGACATTCTAGGCAAACAAGTTGCTAGACTCTCTCTCCCGGAAACCTTCTAAGATCTGGAAAGAGTTCTTCTGGAGGAATGATGCAGAATACCCCAGACCCTCATTAATAGACTCATTGACTCAATGCTTCAGGGTGTTCAGTGTTGCTCTCCATCCGGGAAACTATTACCCTTATCAAAAACTTATAAACTTACCGTTAAAAACGAAAAGAAACATCATTTTATAAGTTTTTTTTCACATGAATAAATTATTACTTTTCCTTTTGCACTCAAATGCTCAATAAAATGCATTATTTTCTGTCAAATAAATGTCATTTTTATCTCATACAGTATACTACGTCTATCAGTAATGTATCAATAAATCAAACAATTCTCCAGGTGCAAGATCAATAAACAACTTCAAAATTTTATAATTACTCTGCTAGTTACCCAAATTGTAATACCAAGAACGACAAAATTTATTTTGTAGATAATAGGTTGACCAAGTATCAAATGATTAAATTTATAGACTTCTGTGAAGTGTGGTTCCTACCAAAATCAGTAGCCAGAGTGGCCATCATTGTTAGAGATAACTGCTGCCACACACCTCGGCATTGATCCAAAGAGACTTTAGATGTGTTCTTGGGGTATAGCAGACCAAGCAGCTTCCACACTTTGCCAAAGTTGGTCTTTTATTCAAACTGGTTTGGCAGCTGGGG
Source organism: Latrodectus geometricus (assembly GCA_026290005.1). NCBI lineage: Eukaryota > Metazoa > Arthropoda > Arachnida > Araneae > Theridiidae > Latrodectus > Latrodectus geometricus. Next base: position 426,559 of record JAPDSC010035677.1, read on the forward strand.
ATATAATCTGGGTTAATTGTTGAGCAACCATAGACCTCTTGTTTCCTATCAGTGAAAGATCCGGAGAATGAGATGGCCAGGCAAGCAATTTAATCAGGTGATTGACGAAGAACCATTGGATAATGCGTATCACGTGTGGTCGCACATCATCCTGTTGAAATATGGCAGTAGGCAAGCCCTAAAGATAAGGAAGAACAACTGGCTAGAGCTCCTCGGTGATGTAGCATTTGCTGTTTAAAGTACTGGTAATGCATACTATTGGTGTGAGAGAGTAATTTCCAGTATCACTCCAAATCACAATATCCATCGCAGAACCAGTGTGGTGGTGCAGAACGCAGCTGCTCAGCATTCTCTTTAGGGTGCTTCCAGACACCAATTGCGACCCCTGTGGTGTTGTAGACAAAAGCGTGACTCGTCAATAAAGACAATTTCATTCCATTCTGCCGTCCACATTACTTTTTATCGCACCATTTGCGGCGGAGACTTCTGTGGTTCTGAATCAATGGTAGACGAAGCAATGGATGTCTTGCGGACAGACCACTCTGCTGTAAAATGCGTCATATTCTACGCGCAGACACTGGATGATGCATAACAAACTGAATGTGCTGTGGATCACTCAGCCCCATTACGAACCATAGCACAGGACATTATGCGTGACTGCTAGGCGCATAATTTGCCTGTTATCACGTGAAGTGGCGCACTGAGGTAAATGCGATCTAACATGTCGGTCCGTCATACCCTCCTGCATCAAAACGATTACATATCAGCGTTACAAATGATTGGTTTCCCCCAACATGACTTTTGATTTCCCTGAAAGATAATTTACAATCTCGGTATTCTTCCTCTCCGAAACTTCCTCTGGCGATCACTTTTTAAACAATTATCTGAGCTCGACAGATTGATCAAAAAGTGATCACCAGAGGAAGTTTCGGAGAGGAAGAATACCGAGATTGTAAATTATCTTTCAGGGAAATCAAAAATAAAAAAAAAAAAACCCCGACAATTTTTTAACTTGAAATCATCGAAATTTCTAAGACTTTAATAGCGCTGTGAAGTGGCACCACAGGCTTGCGTGATGTAGGTTTGCGCTGAAATTCTAATCATTTTCATGTCTCACCTCTGCTAATCATTATTATTGCATATTTATTTTTGATTCAAATGGTACTCTGACATTTTATGATCAGCAAGGTGTAAGTAATTTCCTTATATATAGTTGGATAGAATAAATATATATTCCCATACTATATTTTCTTTTTATTAAAATAATAAGTCTTAATTCGTTTTTATTCTTTTTTTATGAATATATAATTTTACTTTCAAGGATTAATACATATTTTAAAGTAGTCGTGTTACCTTATGCTTTATGTAAAAAAATGACTTTAGCATTTCCTTGAATTATAATAAAATCAAATCGATAAGAAATATTATAACAACTGTCTCAGTCAGTGACAGACAATATCACTAAAATTTATTTAAAAAGAAGAAAAATTAATTAAAGTTTACATTAAGATGAATGTTCCTTAAATTCTCAATAAAATAATTATAAATGTTTAGGATTTTTCTTATTTACTCTTAAGATAATTGGTTGCTAAGACACAATTGCTTATAGTTGTCACAAATCACAGCATAACTTTAATATTAAATCCAAAATTTTAAAAAATATTCTATCATTTGTATTAAATGTGTGATTTTTCGTAAAACTGGGGTAGCTTTTATGAATGTTATTGAACCATGCATTATAAGACAAAGAAAATTTTGAATAAACAGGAGCTTTTATTTCTTCCAAATAAATTAAAGTACTTGGTAATCAAAAATGAAACATGAAATTTCGAAGTATAAATTTTTTTTGAAATAAATTATTTTTACTTTAGTGAAATTACCTAATATTAATTGAATTTCTTTTTTCACTTATTAATTTAAGAGAAAAGGAATACTTTTCTCTTAAATTAATAAGTGAAAAAAGCACGAATATTATAAAGTTAATATCCGCCTTTCCACGTACTCCTAGCCCACACTGCACCATCTCAAGAGCTTCATACTACATATAATCATTAAAGGTTTATATACCAAAAATAAATTTAAAAAATATACGATTTGTAATTTTTTAAATTAATATTATATTAAATTGACAAACTCAATTCAAAAACTAAATTTATTGTAAAATACTCTATCAGTAGCAAAATATATAACTAAAATAAGAGTTAAGATATTCAAAAATATTAATTTGAAAGTAAAAATTTGAATTGTTATCAAAGCAATGATGCTTTGGGATTAATGATTGTCCTCAATTTAAAGAAGAAAACGAAACTAGCTTTTCTCAATTCTGATTTCTTCTTAAGTACATTACTAAATACTCTTAAGTTCAAAACGTTAAATAACAGAAATCAACTTCAAAAGCTGTGTGTTTTAAATATAAACAGTCCTGTTCTCCCAAACTAATAGTTGAAATTTTTGTCAGCAAAATTTGAAATCCAATGTATAACTTTCTTGAAAACTATAGCCCATATGAGTTTAAAAATTTCCATAGTCCTTGATCTGTGATCAGGTTCTCCCCTAATTTTTAAATTTTATTCACTCTCCAAATCAATTAACAAATTCTACTGCATTTCAACATATGTCGTCACCTTGTGGACCTCGCCATAATTAAAAGAATTAGAATAAACAAAACTTGTTAACTCTGTATTCCACCCAATGTTTATGTTGTGTTTTTAATCAATCATTATTATTTTTCTGTGTTTGGCTCGCATCAGGAACCTTCTGCGCGGTTCCCCGTGTTTGTAAATTTTCCCCCATATATTTATTTTTTCCTATTTTTAATAACCATGTACTGCTCTGTAACCTTTTGAATAAAAATTTTTTTTCTTTTCCTATGTCACCCATTTTTCATCAATTGTAAATTCTTGAAATATTTATTTTGTTTGTATAATTAAGGACTAATTTTACCATCACCATGCAAATAGTGTCCCCGGAGTACTTCCCTTTTGGTCATCTTTACTTTTATTCATCCTTTCAACTTAGGCGTGACATGAAGTCAATGTTATGCGATCTGCAAGAAATTTGAACAAAGGTCAACGACGTCAAGCTGCATACCTCGCCTTCACAAAATATAATGACTAATGCTCTGCATAACTTCTTTAGCTTTCTGTATATGTGTATCTGTGTGTTACGGGCATAATAAGTTATTCCATAAGAATAATATTAAATTACATTTTAGTAATATACGAATAATACCACCAGAACTTATATTCAATTTTGTCATTGGTATGGTTTGTTAAACATTATAAAAAAAATTAAAAATTTTTGAGAAAGATTGGCATAGCATCAGGATGTTTCCTTTTACCAATTTGTGATTTTATTCATACTTAATAGAATAAACATAACTTTTCCAAAGATTACACAGGTCTGCGATTAAAAAATTGTTTCAAACATTTTTAGTGATTTTAATGGTATTTATTGCGCTGATTACAAAAAAAAAATAATAATAATAATGCAAAAATTTCATAACTCTCTGTTTATCCACAAATCATACATTAAGTTATTACTTTTCAGGTTTCTATATAACACGAAAAAAACTATGATCTTTGTGAAATAAATTTTCAATTATAATATTTTTTAGCTAAATACTTTATTTTACTAATGTAGTAAACCTAAATTTTTGTTGGAAACATGAGACAGGCTTTCTTTTGTTTAGAAACTGTACAGTAAAACAGGTAAAATCTGGTTCATACTAGATTTGCTACCAGTCTGTCTTTGTTAGTACCCCTTCTTCTCTTCCTCCTTCACTCTCTGTCTGCTCACCACTGCAAGGTCAAGTTTCTGTCTGTAGTCAGTGGGGATGTAACTACTTCGCTGAGCATTCACTGTTCCGTCGCAAGTTCCGACTGCACGAAGAGCCAAAAGTTTTCGTGCAGGAATTGAACGATTTGGTAAGAGACTTAGGCCTTCCAAAGGATTCAGCTGAGGTTTTAGACTCGAGGTTGAAAGAAAAACATTTGTTGGCTTCTGGAAAATCCTTCTCTTGATACAGAAACAGAGAAAAAGAATTTGAGCCTTTTTTATCTCGAGAGGATGACCTTGTATTTTGTACTAATACTCCTAAGTTGTTGGAAACTTTCAATTTAAATTACGACCCTGAAAAATGGAGACTCTTCATTGATTTCTCCAAAAGAAGCCTTAAAGCTGTTCTTCACAATGGCAACCAATATGCATCTGTACTAGTAGGATATTCAGTTCACTTGAAAGAATGTTATGAGAACCTCGAATTTTTACTCAACATGCTTAAGTACTCCGATTATGAATAGACTGTTTGTGGAGATTTAAAAGTTATCTTTATGTTACTACGCCAACAGAGTGGTTACACTAAGTTTCCTTGTTTCCTCTGTGAATGAGATAGTCGTGACCGTAAACAACACTACGTAAAAAAAGAATGGCCAGTAAGAAGCACTTTGGTTCCTGGATTTAAAAATATTGAGAAAAAGAGTTTAGTGGGTTCCAAAAAAAGATGATACTTCCGCCATTTCACATCTATTTGGGACTAATGAAACAATTCGTCAAAGCATTGTCTAAAGAAAGAGAGTGTTTTAGATATCTCAGTGAGCAGTTTCCGGTCTTCCTGAGACAAAACTTAAAAAAGGGGTATTTGTTGGTCTTGATATAAGGAAACTTTTGAAGGATGAAGACTTCGAGTTGAAAATGGAAGACCAGCAAAAGAAAGCATGGAAGTCTTTTAAACAAGTGGTAACTGGCTTCTTAGGAAATGAAAAAAACCCAAACTACAACAATATTGTTGCCAATCGGCTAAGTAATTACAAACCTTTGGGTTGCAACATGATTGTTAAAGTTTAATTTCTTCATTCTCATCTGAACTATGTTCCGGAAAATCTTGGAGCAGTGAGTGAGGAACAAGGAGAACGATTCCACCAGGATATAAAAGGAATTGAACGCAGATATCAAGGACGCTGGAACGTTAACATGATGGCTGACTACTGCTGGATGTTAAAGAGGGAAAATCTTCAATCTCACAGCAATAAAAGTATTAAATGAAGATTTGAAGGAAAAAAGGAAACACACACATTACTACAAAGATTTGTAAATGTATTATAGTAAAGCCTTATTAAAACTTTTCTTACTGTATTATTAAGATTTAGTAATGTTTAAAGTAATTTTAATATCATTGTACATAAAAAATACCGATATAAAATATGCCAATTTTATGATTTTTTGCTACATATTTCACCTTATTTTGTAGACAAACCTTACATGATAGAAAAAAAAACCCATGAAATCAGCATTAAAAACTACACAATAATAAATTATTAAAGCTAAACAAATTAAAAAAAAATTTTTTTTTGCAGACCTGTGTTATCAAATAAGTACTTATTTTCTAAGTTTAATCAAATACTTTTGCACAAACATCAAACATTTTTTAAGAGCATTTTGCCCTAAAAATGTATAATAATAGAAATGAAATATAAAATTTGTAACAAAAGAATCTGGAATTCCATAGAAATTATTATATTTCAATCAGCGAAATGGAGATTACAATTTTTTTTAAATATTTTCTTCTTGAACCATACTTTATTTTATTATTCCTTTGAATATCAAATTACCGATTTCATTTATTTGTTATATTCTTTAGTATTATCATAGAGGAAATTACTTCAATTGGATACATTCTGTAATCAGCATTAAAAATAAAAAATGATAACTGCATTTTTTAAAAATTATCATGGGTAATATTGATAAAAATGCTTATTTCGCAAGATCGAAAATGAAAGTACTATATCGTGGTAAAAGCATAGTTTGAGAAAGCATCTATTTGCATTTTGTTGTTATTAAATGCGGCAAAACTATTTGGTAAATGTTAATTACTTTTATTCAATTTACAAGTTTTGGACTACAATGTATAAAGGTATAATAATTAATGAGTTATAACATTTTTCATATTTTATTTCATAATTATTTAATAATTTTTTCAATTATTCTGAAATAAGTATATGTGTTTTGAAAAAATCAAATGGATTTTTAAAGTAAAACATAAAGTTAAGTGTGGAATTCGCTCTGTTGAAAGAGCAAGCCAAATCAACACTAGTTGTGGAAATCTTAGCGAAAGAATTTTATGAATTAACTTAGAATTCTTTAAATTATTTATTCAAATTTTAGAGAAAAAATTGCTATATTTTTTATTTTGTCATAATATTATTCTCAAATGTCATTAATTACAGAGTAAAGCAATTAATTAATTGGATTATTGTGCAAATCAAACTCGCACTAATTATATGTAATAAATACATTTTCCTAAATTGAAATTTTTCTTTATAATACGCATTGAAAGCAGATTTTAAAGTTAGTTTTCACAATTGATTTGATAAAGTTATTTGAAAAAGTGCTGATTTATTATAATTAAGTATATTATAATGCAATATTTTTATTTTTCAGCGAGATGATGTTTTAACCGAATAGTGATATTTTAGGACTCTTCCAAGGTAAATTATTTATAAATTGAATCTTTTTAAAATTGATAAAATTCATTAAATACGTTGTTAAGCTTAGTAATTTTATAAACTTATTATTAATAACTTTTGAAGCCTTTTAAAAGTAATTTATGAATTGGTTATTAACTTAACTCTTAAATGACGAAGTCACTGCAGTTAATAGAAAAATTAAATACGCTTCATCACTATGGAGATAATGGTGAAATATTGCTTATTAAAATATATGTTAAAGGAAATTTATGGTAACATGTGGTGGGAAAAAGGCAAAATCATTATTTAGTTCTTTGGTATACTGTCATTTGTTGAATCATTATGAGTCCTTATACCTAGATCCCTAAAGTTGGGTTCTACCAGTAAGCACCCATGTGGATGTCTTTATATTTTAGAAGTAGGGACTAAGCAAAAGATCCCCGAATACTTGACCTATTGTGCACTTGTAGTAGGACAGAGTTTTTCAGAGCGAAAGGCCACTGGTTGGATCCCAATCAATATTAAACAATGGGAGATTGATATTTCACTTTTGCTGTTTTGATATTTTATTGTTATCTTATTTCTCATCTATCCGCAGGCTATACCAAGTCCATTAGACCATTATTTCATTTCACGTGTCTATCAAGGAACCAGTGCTCTATACACTTGAAATTTATACAAGAAAAATGCAGCAATTTGAAATAATTAGCTTTTCAATGGATTCATGTAAATTCGATCATAATAGTGACACCTATATAATGTATTTGAAAGAAGATGGAATGACTGCACTAAATGAATGGAATTGTATAACTTTATACTTTCAGATAAATTTCGCTTCTGTTTGCAGCATTATAACAGTCTATCTCAGATTGGCGACATTATGGACGATGCACCAAGTCAGCTTGTATCCGACATTTTCATATACTTGTTCTTTACCTAGAGTGCTGGGGTAAATAAAATGATAAACCTTTCGATACACGTCATGGTCAACTTTCTCTCATATTTAAAGTATTTTTCTATTGTGTTTAGATCATTTGTTTTTACACTTCTATTCATTCTACACATTCTTCGAGTTTTGTACAATTTTGTTTTATCATAATAACGCATGACCACTAGTTATTACAAATTTAATCCTTAATTGATACATAAAAATCGACTCTCCAGCACATTCTGCAGATCTTTCGCCAATAGAAAATGTCTTATCTAGGTTTTCGAGGGGCTGGTTGATTACCATGCATCAGTCACTACAGTCGAAGAACTGTGATATCTTGTTGAAGCTGTATGGGCAATTGTTCTTGTACATAGTATTCATTTTTGTTTGACTTAATGCCAAGGCATATTAGTGCTAATACAGCTGATACAAGTGACTGTTATAGATAGTAATTTACCCGGATCTGATTTTACTAGATCAGGATCTCTGCTCTGGATAGTGATTTCTTAGAACCAGTATCTAAATCCCTTAAAAATTTAATTACAAATCGTTACTTTTAGTACTAATTTAGTCCAAAAAATGTCATTTTATTTTTCCTATTTCTCCTTGGTGTAGCTGTTTTAATAATTAGTAATGTGATAGTTAAATTCCTTTTAGTTATTTCGTATTTAAAAGCTCATTTGATTTTCTCATGGAAATAATGATTTCATTACTCATTAAAAGGTATGTGAATAATTCCTTTCTTGTTCAGTTGATAACAATTTTAAGATAAAGACATTTATTTGATTCACTGTGCTGTAAATTATTTCTTCTGTCTTGAGAAAAATGTTAATTTTACTTTCACTTTCCTTACGGAAATTTTAGCCAATATACCTTATTTTTGGTATGATTTTTTTCTCTTAATTATTTATTTATAACTATCCACGAGTTAGATTTAAAATAATAAAATATTTTAATACTTTATATCCATTTCATTATACTTTACTTAGAATCATGTCAAAGTTTTATGTTAAATGGCTTGTAATTATTGTTTTAACCTATATGTTCATTACTTTATATAGATAGTTCCTACTATCATTACGGTTCCTTCTTTCCGGTAATTTATTTTTCTTGAAATTTTAAATGAATTTTATTAACTGAAATCTTACAAGAAATCTAACTGAGCAATTAACTGAATTATTCAATTCTAAAAAAAAGATAAAAGAAAATTTTCTCTTGAATGCATTTCATGTTTGAGAACTTAAAATTGTGTTACTAAAAATTAATTAAAATAGATTTTTTCTTATTTGGTAATTAAAAATTTTAGTTTGCATATAGTTTCTTTCCCTAACATCAATATACCTTCTTACTAGCAATTCCAAAGTATTCTGATTTTTAATCAACTTAATTAACTAAATTTTCAATGAATTCTATCTAAATTAATAAAAAATATCAAAATAAAATATTTTTTTCTCTTGAGTGAAATTTATTTAACAAAAACTTAAATATTTCTGATTATTATTTCTGGTAGATAAAATTATAACTGGTATAATAAAATTATTTCTGGTAGATTTTTTACGGAACAAATAGCTGGTGTCGATGGCGAATGGTAGAGACGATGCCAACTTCTTAGAACCCATGGCAGAAACTTCTGGGTTTCAAAACCAAATGGAAGGCGTTTCCCAAAGAGCAGGGTAAGTACAATAAAATTTCTTTTAAAATATTGACTTCATTTTCATTTTATAAGAAAGCTTAAATATTTAAATCAATCATTTTAACTTTTGTGTGTGTGTGTCGAAGACATCCCTACCAGCTGAACCACAGAGCCAGCGAAAGTGATTCCAGGCGTGTGTTTACGAACTTTGTACTCAACGACTTGGAAACGTCACACCGCGGACTCAATGACAAAGCTTAATCAAAGACAACCTTCATAGGGCGGACTGCGGCTCTCCATGTAACAGCAGTAGAGTTGCTAGTCAGCTCGGGGTGGGTGCTAGAGGTTTTCTAGGTTTCCCTCTAGCTACACGCAAATGCGGCCCACTTTCCCACAAAGTCCCCCTAGAGGGCACTACTTCCCAGCCTGCACATGTAAAGGTGACGCTCACTGCGTGGGCCTCACTTCGCGCTCGGGCTTTGTAATGTGAATTCATTTAGACTTAATAAACGGGAAGTGTTGCATACACGTTGGGTTGATGGGCGGTTCGTCTGGTTTGTTCCGGTATTGAATCGACTATCTTGGAGAGACTAGCCATACCACCGGTAGAGCGGAGCAACGGCACGTCAGGTAAGGCACTCGGCTGCTGGAACGGTTGTGTGTGTTCCTTGCCCGACGGAAGATTCGGTGCCTCCCCGTGTTGGGTTTTCACGCAGCGAACACTAAAGGCCTTACACTCGCTACGCGAGTAGGCCGTTCGCCTGCGGCGTCCAAATCAATCATTTTCTAGAGAATCATATGTCAATAGAATCTATAAATTAACTTTTCTACTACATTTTCACACAAATCTCCATTAAATACAATACAATAATTTTCGAACCAACAGTTAGCCTCATTTAATACTTCTTAATTGATGTGTCTTATTAGTAAATAATGATTAAATTTACTTTAAATAAGTTATTTAGATTTTTTTTTACTTTAAAATGTATTTATTAAAATAAAATGATTATTGTGCTTTGTAAAATTATTTTTACTTGGGAGTTTTCAATTTACTATTGTAAATATATAATTTGAATATATATTTTGTTGTATATTTGAAAATATCTAAACTGAAGCAAATGTTTGTTTTTCAGTGTATTTTCATATTTAAAAAAGTAGATTTAATATCAAAAAACAATCTAAGACATAAAACCAATAAGTTCACTTCATATTTCAATGTATATGTATGTTTTTTTGTCTATTTCCAATATGTGTTAATAAAAACAAAACAAACACTGTGTTCTTATTAAACAGTATGCGTGTTATAAAACACGTTTTTCATTATGACTTTGAAATATTTCAATAGGGAAAATAATAATTCCAAGCACTTTCATTCGGAAAATTTTTATAATAATTAATTGAAGAATTTAAAAGTAAATAATTTTTGATATTGTAGAAAGGATGAAGATACCTACATATAGACTTTAGAAATCCTTCTTATTTCCTAGTTATGTCATGGATTTAATTCACTTTCAAGTCTTATAGCATTAAAATAATTGCTACCATTTATTAAAAATTTGCGTATTCCGTTGCATCAGAAATTAATTTTGATCAATGTAAAATCATCAAAGTTTGGTTTTTCTTTTACTTTCTATTTAGCGAGGCAACGAGTCCTGCAAACGAGAAGAAATGGGATGTTCATGATGAAGCCGCAATTGAGTTCGATATAAGCACAGAAGATAAGTCCATTTTCACGACGTTAGTCATGCTGTTGAAAATTGTCTTCTATTTATCCACATTTACAATTGTTCTGACGTGTGGCGTCATTTCTAAAGGAAGTCTGCTCTTCATGACGTCGGTGATTGGAAAGGGCAGAACATTTCCTATTTGCAACAATTTTACAAGTAAGTGTGCAGCTATGTATAATGTTTAAGTAAATTATATAAAACTATTTATTTAGTTTAAATTATTGAAACCTTAACAAAAGTTTATTTATTAACAATAAAAAAAAGGAATTTTATTATATACGCAAGAGATAAAATTTTAGTACCCATAATGTTTATAATTTATGAAGTAACCTGAAATCAGATTAAACTAATTTCAAAGCGCTCCAGATTTTTAACCGAAAACTGCTAAATCAGTCCGTTGAAAATGCAAGTATAAATAAAAAGTACGGACAGAAACCAATATGCATTTAAATCATTCAAATGAACAATTTCAGTAGACGAGCATAAAAATTTGTTGGGCCATGTACAATAGATTGATTTTGGGGGATAGTTCTGCTTAAGTAATTAATTAATTAGAAAATGTAGGATTTGTAGATTATATACAATAAAAAAATTAATAAATTAAAGTATGACTCCAATAGTGCATAAAATTCTAAATGCATTTGTAATCTAACTACTATGTTATATTTTTTCTTATATATGGTCAAGAAAACCAACTGTTTACAAATTTAAATAATTTATAAGTGAAAAGATTTCAAAATGGATTTAATTTGAAATGTATAATTTAAAGCAAAATGGCTAATACTTTCTTTATATCTATTTATTATAAAAGAAACAGTGATTATAATTTTCTAATGTTTACTTAATGGTAAATTTTTGGGGTACCAGTTACAGCGGTGACTGTCTTCTGTCTTTTCTGCTCGATAGTTTCTATTAGTCCTGTAATTTTGAAGAAAACAGTATACATAACTTCTTTATGACAAATTGGTTTTTGCATCGTTGGGAATTTGGAATCATCTTCAAGTTCCCTAAATTTACTTTTTTGACACATTGGAACAAGAAAAAATGGTATATTTTATCATCACACACGATTTTAGAAATGATATGTTGACTATCAACTTAAAGTGACTAAAGGGTTTATTCTCAAATCCTGACACGTTCCTCTCTTTGATATACAATAAACGCCCCCATTGACAATGGCATAGTTATCAGGAACAATCCAAAAAATTAGGAAAAAAATTAGACAAATAAACACAAATATGTATTTAATAATTTATACATACTATTAGTAACATAAATATATACTAGTTAAATAAATAAAAAGTAATTATTCTCTTCTAACAAAATTTGTCTTTTAAAAATCCTTTAAAATTTTTTAATAAACAAATCGAACATCAAATCTAAAACAAATTAGCAATTCGATATACCATATTATTTTGATTTAAAATTTAATTTGCAATACTTTAATAATATTTTTTATTCACAAATATATATGAAACTATTACAATAATGTTAACAGTGATAAATTTATATTGATAGTCAGTTAAAATAAAATTAATTGGTATAACGGTGTTAAAGTCTTTATCTTGTAAAATGTATGCCGTGAAAAATTAAATATACCTTATAAATTTTTATAGTTTAAATTCTAATGTAAAATTTTACTAACATTTCTATTAAAGAAAATTAATTTTGCTAAAAAAAAAATAAGTGTTACCATATTCTCCTTATTTGATGAGATGAAATTGTTGTCAAAATTTGATTTCAGAAATAAATAAGCATGCTAATTAAAATCATTTCCTTTGAAATTAATTACGTGTTATTAGAGATGAATCAGAGGATTTAACATAATAACGTTGTAAGGACTGTAATTTAATGTATGGGTGACATATACGATGTATCGCCATTAGGCCAACACTGTTCAGTCTTTGTACGGTTGATGTTTGGTGTAAATGCTGCAAGGAGCTATATTCGGGTTTGTATGTGTGGGTGGTATCATGCATGTATCATCTCTTTTTTTTCCTCATTTGCTTAATACACGAGCTTTATAAATCACTTTTGTTTTATTTCTGCACATTTAATTGCTGGTTCCGGCATTACGCTTGATTTTGGAACACGTGGGTATTTCAGAAAACAGATTATTTATTTATTTAACTCACATGAAAACAAGTAATAACAAACACCCGATTTTTATGGCAGCTATCAAAGTAGCTTTCAGTTTGTTGGGTATTATATAAAAAACCACCAAACTTTAGTGAACTTTCATGTACAAATAAAACTATAGATAAATTTAT
>JAPDSC010035677.1:444583-494664 GCA_026290005.1 Latrodectus geometricus
AGTTTCGTGAGGATTATAAATAATCACCGCTTATTATACGTAATCACTGGATTAATTTTTACTTTAATATAGTCAGTCGCTGAAAATATCTCCTTTCTTACGTATTGTGCAACATGACTGTTTGGGAATTCGTTTATATGTCAATGCATTTTGTAAAATACACAGACCGGGTATTTTTTAGCAATTAACCACTTCTGCTCAGCAATTTTGTGAATAATTTTTTTTAACATGTTTTGTTCAGTTTTCAAGATAATCATATTATAAATTTTGGCACGAAGAATGCTGCAAATCGCCTCTTCTTATAGCATATATTGTAGTTTTATTACAACTCGCGACAACTGTTTTCTATAATCAAAGTTGCCATGGTACAAAATAATAGGAAAGATATAAAAAATGTCAAAACACCTAATATATGTTTATGAAAATAAATAAAAAAAATAATATGTACATATATAAAGTGTACGTGAATGGGTAGAGATGTATTTATGTACGTATATATGCGAGCGTATACGTACAGCTTCCAAGATAAGGATTTGAGAACTTTGAAGAGAAATATGATACATCAGCTCGAAATCACGAAGAATTCTGGATGAAAAATATTTTTTGGAGCAAAAGGTTGGGGGAAATTTGCAGTGATTTCGAGAATGTTCGCTTCACAGGCACGTTTTGCAAGTAGACGAAATAGTTTTCTTATAGCAGAGAAATGTAGAAACAGAAAAAATGGACTTTAGCGGTGTAGATATAAAGAAGGAAGACACAAATTTCTGAGGAAAATAAACATGTTTATTACTCGTTATTCATAAGAATAAAAAGGGAAATATAATAAATATCTAAGAAAATTTTGGAATAGACAATCGCCGGGTGCGATGTACATCTCACATCTTCATTGCAGGAAGTTCAAACATAGTGAAATATTCCAAGAGCATACTAGGTTTTTCCAGCAGCTACAATACGTGCAATAAGATCCTCAATTCTGTCAATACTGACTTTCTAAATAAGGTATTTCCTTGTTTTTTTTTCAAAAAAAAAAATCCATATTTGATATGTCTGGTGATAAGGCAGGCCTCTTTCCAAGGTACATTTATTATTGGTTAAATGATTACATACAAGAAAGTTGAATGGAACCTAGAAGGCAAGCAGTCAATAGGTATAGATTGATGTGACAATCATTTTTACCATCATTACCATCGGTACATTTTTCCCCATCAGTTTACCATTGACAGAGTCTGCAGCCTGAGTATGTATCGCGAGTGAATTCACTATCACTCACATGTGCTGTTATGAATACTACAAATATTTTCTCATGTGTAATGAGTCTCAAGGGTAAACAACATGAAGACCGGGATACAATGTTTTGCCGCTCTTTTTTGTAAATACAATGATCACAATTGCCTTTTTAGCATAATAATCTTTTGCTTTATTAAATATCGCACCAGTTTCCTCCTGATCACGAATGACATCTTTTCTTATCTGGCTACTGCGACATCACCATTTTATTTTATTTTTTTAAATATGATTGACAACTGTATGTTTTGCATGACGAATTTTGAAAATTTATATGTGTAATGTGTAATAAACTATTGAACTATATGATTACATAATGCTACGTTGCAAGAGATTTCTTTTTATTTAATTTAAAATATAAGTTCACAAATGAATTCCCTTAAAGGAAATTAATCACCAGTTGATAATGGAGCTATAGAAAAGTGCTTAAAAATCCACGCAAGATAAAATTTTTAAAAAATTAGTTCATAAATAAATAGAAGAGAGAGAGAGAGAGTTAATATTGTCAAATCATTGATAGAAAATCACCTAACATTATTTTGTTCTTAATAAAATTATGGATTAAAAAATATATCTATTAATATTTTCAATTGAATATTTACAATATACAAAGATACACTATTTATTATAACATGGATCAAATCACTGGTTTATAAGAATTTATAATTCTAATCAATGCTTTAAGAATTTGGTCTCATTTTAGCCGTATCGATTGGCGGCTTTAAGAAACCCATATTGCTTAAAATTACAGCATAGAAAATCAATTATATAGTATTTAAAGTAGTTTCTACCATTTTATGGGCAAGTCTTATTAAGAATAATCTGGTTTTCATAAAAGTTTTAATGACATTAGGCTTGTCTAATGATATAATTTACTTTTACATACGAGGACATATTCGATCGCAGACCAATATTCAGGTTCGTATTTGAAGTAGCTCAAATTACATAAATGCTTCTCAATAAAATGCACCAAGAGATTATCATCCTTCCTTTACATCGCACTTATAAAAGTTTCTTGAGATTTTATATTTTTAGCATATAGTTAACAAGTTAATTAGAAATCCAAAAAATGTTTTTTACTTGAATTCATCAATTTAAGATGTAATTAAACTGCCTATATTTGTAATAAACAACATAGATCAATGCAACCGGGCTTTAATGTGGATATTTATATGCACTTTTAAAATATATTTGAAAAAGTACAATAATGCATTTTTTAAAATAAATTTGGAGATCCAAAATACACAGCACTTATGCAAATAAGTGCAATAGAAAGAGAGAGAGATAGCAAATTGCCATTAATTATGAAAATTACTGTTTTAAAACCCGTAATTTCGAATAAGAAATGAAACTTCAAAAACTCAAATATTATAGAAAAAAATTCTCTGAAAAATATATCTACAGACAAGATAGAATTTTTAGCAAAACTAACTTCGCCACTATTTGCAAAAAGAAAAAGATATTACAGCAATCACACAGACTCTGCAGTCGATTTTATTCAAGATTGTTACGAACGCGCATTCCCATAGCATAGTTTATTAAAAAAATAAACAAGTTTTCCTCTTAAATATTAAAAGAAAATGCGTACAAAATGTCATCTGATGATTACTTTCCAAATATTTTATTTGAAAAACGTATAAAACTATGTCCCATCATTTTTATAGAACCTCATTCACAAAACTATAAAGATTTTACATGAAAAATCCTGTCTCGAAATCTGACTACAAATGATTATTAATAATAGGTATAATGGGAATGCATAAATAATAAATATTTTACTTGTATGCCCTTTTCTGGAATTTAATTATATAAAAGAAAAGTTATTATTTATTTACGTTTCAACAGAATGTGCTTCAGTTTGAATAAATTATGCCAAAGAAACAATTCTCTATAAAATTATCGCTTGGCAATGTAAATAAGAATAATACACATAAAATGACTAGACAAATTTTTATCCTCAGTGATATATATAAAAAAATCACAATTAAATAAGTGTAATTAGTTTGGTGATGAAGAAATATTATATTTTTTAAAAACATACACAATTGTTAGTATTAATGAAAAAGGTATGTGTGGAACAGTAGTTCATGAAATTAATAAGGTTTTCGTAAGACTACAAAAGAAAAGTTGGAATCTCAAAATAGAATCTCCATATAGTATTTTTATATCAATATTTTATTTATGTTTTATAAAAATATATATTTTATGATAGTATTTTATTAAGTTAAATACTTATACTTTATTCTCTTTCAGGTATTCATTGTAGAATCTCTCACTACAATAGGATTGACTCTTATGGTTTTCGTAGTCTTCCCAGAAATTCATTTGATGAAAGCTCTTTCATTGGCCAATGTTGTTTGTATTGTTCCAGCCGTATTTAATTTAAGTTTCTCTTGGAAATCTTATAGAACTGTAGGAGGTGCATTAAGAAATATTTTGAATCTATTTGCCTTGATACTTCAAGCAAGTATTTTTATACTCGCAAAAAATTACTGGAAAAAGGAGTTCCAACCACAGATTTTTGCCTTAGTCAGTGTGTTTCTGATTTCCTGCTCTTGGTGGGAAAACTTTGTGAATGAGAAAACGCATCCTTTCCTAGCCAAAGTCAAAGAGGACATCGAAAAGAGTAGGCACTTCGTTTACATATTCATATCCCTGTGGAAAATCATTTTTACTTTTGGCTTATCCCTACTTTATCTGTTTCTAAGCGGTGGAAAAGTACAGAATTTCCTAGTGATAACAGAAAGTTTCACAACTCACAATATATCTGTTGTATGGCCACAAATAGATATTCCTGACGATATAAAACCACCAGATATAATAACACTAGGCATGCAATCCTCGACATTTTTACCTATATTAGTTCTTGTAATACATGTATTTACCACTTATTTGTGCTATGTAAGCAGTAAGTTTGCGTGTAAAGTTTGCATGCAGAAATTCAGCTTTGCCTTACCTCTGTGCCTAGTAGTACCAGCTACGATGCAACTTCTTAGCATGGTTTGCGATGCAAGAACGCAATCAACTTGTACCTATTCTAAAATTTCACCCTATTTGTTCTGGATTTGTCCTGAAAATAGCCTGGAATCATTCTTTTTGGATGAAATGGGTTTTCTTTGGACTTTATGGTTCGTTTCTCAGATTTTTGTCACTATTCATATATGGTTTCCTCGCTGTGAGAGGATGGCTTCAACAAATAAGTAAGAGCAAAATATAATTTCATTTAATTACTTTATTAAAAAAATCATTTTTTTTTCTTCTAAAAATGCAAGTAAAATAGTGGTTGAAAAATAATTGCAATTTTTATTAATTTGGTAACATTTATATATTTGATTCAGAGTTATATATTACGGTTATTTTTCTTGTTTTCTCGTAGAAAATTAAGTTTATGAAGTAAGCCTACAATCAGAAACAGAGATTTATAAAGTTTTCAAATTGTGAGATATTCTTGAATTTTTCTATAATATGAAATGTAAAAAATAAAAAAAAATCCATGAATTTAACTATCTAATCTATTTTAAATTTCTAAATTAATTCATAGTTTCACTTTAACACATCATAAGTGCTTTTGAACAAATATAATGAGCTGTTCAAAATTTGTGATATTTCTTAATGCAACTTTTTGTTTTAAAAATAGTTATTATTTTTAATTTAGGAAAATTTAAAGTTTGTCGGAAGGAACTTCAATGTAAAAAATTTTTTATGTTTGCTCTATATTCTCGCAATATTTCCAGTTACAAATATCTTATAAACAACAAATATGTTCTAAAATAATCAGGTACGCATGGTACTTAGGATAAAAAGAGATGTTTTCTAATATGGCTTCTCAACATGGTAAGGATTAGAAACAATGGTAAGTAACGATTTAACATGGTAAGGGCATTAGATGAAAAAAAAAATTCTTGATATTGAGCCTTTATACGATAGTTATCAACTATAGGTCAGTTATCTTACTTACGCAACATACAAAAGCGATGATTCAATAGCCCATTATGTTCAGCTCTGCCACAGATTAAAAAAATGTAGAATGTTTTGAGGAAAGGTTGTAATTAATTTCGCTGTCAAACTCTAAAACTGAAATGATGGATATTTATTGCATACGTAAGAATAAAAAATTCCTATACACAAAATAAATTTACATAAAAAATATCTATAATTTTTTATTATATAGTAAGCTATTAAAAATATCACTATAGTTTGCTGATAATATTTTCGTTAAGCTTCCAGTAGGAAAATATTTTGCATTGATTGGTGATTAAATGTTTTCATTTTTTTACAGACTTTTTGTTGTTCCCATGTACAGTACAGTATTGATAGATCAATCATTGGTTCTCAATAGAAGAAAATATGAGAAGGTAAAGTTCCTTTTTTTAATCCTTAATAAACTATTATGAATGCAATATATATTTATATTAAATAATCTATTTTTCTATTACTCAATTTAAATTTTCAATATTGGGAGAAAAATCATAAATATTATCAAAATAAGAATAATCAGTGGTTATAAAATGTTTGTTATATTTAAAGAGAAATACTTATAAATATGTTTAGAGAAGTACATTATTATTTACATAAATATTTATTGTTTGGTAGATTCTTCCTATTCTAGCGATTAATAATTAATTGACATCGTACACATAGGTATATATAAGGGACTGAGAAGAAAAATAAGTAGGATTCATCTTAACAATCTGAAAAATAAAAATAAATAAACGACAGTATTGATAGCAATATTGATATGCTTCCATATCAATCAAAGAAATATTTATAACAGATTTACCAACATGAGGTTTTTGAGTATACGATAAATCATTTTAGAAATATATAGCAAAAATTAATGAAAGTAGCAAACAGGATTTCATTCGTTATGCATGAAGTGAAGCTAATTATCGCTATGCTTCTCGTTACATATATTGTATCAGTTTGTACAAGTACAAAAATTTTCTGTATTCAAAGAAACAGACCACCATATGAATGGTCACAATTTTCATGAGATATGTTATATATGCTGTACGGGAAAAAAATATAGATTTGCAGTATATATATTTCTTTACCGGGTAGATTTAAAAAATTTTGCACAAAATGTTAGTTTTCCCTCAAAAAAAGAAACTTTCAACAGTGCTGAACATAGTTTTTAGAGAATATGTTGTGTATGCTGTACATAAGAAAATGAAGAAAGTGATACGAAGTTTCTCAATGCATAAATTTTAGCTGTACATATTTCATTATTATGAAGATTCAAATTTACGCTCATGAAGATATTCCTCAAAGAAATCGAAGCACCTTTAGAGATTATCATACTATTCTTAGCATAGGAGAGTAATTTTTATGAAAGTATCATGATTTAACCATTCTTTATACACTGGCATGTTATATACTATGCAAAAAAAATTAGTTTTTGAAGTTGATGAAAATGAAATAATTCAGGTTGACAGTATGTTAAGTCACCAGACCAAAATAGTTCGTAAATATAGAAAGGCTTTTGGATAATTACAGGGAATTGTTTTATTACTTAAGTTTCCAGAAATGCATACTGTCAGACATATACGAGATATAATAGAAAAGTAAGTTCATTTACGATATTTTATACAGGCAACAATTTTGTTGTAATAACAACATTGACTACTGATACTTTTGAGTCAATGACAAGTTGATAGTTCACATTTCTTGAGGTAGAAAGCATTAATATGCATGTATGAATATTGTGTGTGTGTTCATCAATATACTTTACTTCATTTATTTTGTATAAAAGTTAGCTTTCTCATAGTTGTAAAATTTGAAATTAATATCTATGCTACCACAGTAAATAGCATCTCTTTACAGGAAAATATATCAAATTTTATAAGTACATTATGCTTGCTCTAATAACCTAAACTTTAATTTTATCACAGTCACCTCATTTCTTTTTATCTCGCAGGAAAAAGTAGAAATTGAAGAGATCATCAATGATGATTTGAATGAAGCTCCTGATGATACAACTAGAATATTTGCATGTGCTACGATGTGGCACGAAACACCCGACGAAATGGAACAGTTGCTAAAATCTATCATGAGGTTAAGCATTCATATTTTTTGTTATTTTCTATGCGAAATAATTTATTAACATGTATCGTAAGATTATAAAACAGAAAGTAATTTAAAATTTCACCAAAGAACATTTTTAATTTTTCTGTATTCCCTGATATTGGAATTAAAATGTACTTCAATAAAATAAGTCTACAAAATTCAGCACGATATTCTTCCAAAACACCATGGTTTAATTTTAAGATATATTTTCATGAAATTTTGTTTGAAACATGGCAATATAATTGTTATTTATATATTTAGAATGGATTCTCATCAGTGCTCTCAAGTGATTATTCAAGATGGTATTCGTGTTCGAAATCCTGATTATTATGAATTACAAGGTATGTTTCTACAATAATTTCAAATTATATTTAAGTATTTCATATTAATTTTGTTTATTAAAAATATAGTAAAACAATGGAATATAAAATTTATGATATAAATATAATACACTCAAGTGTTAGGAATATATCAAGTGCTAGTATATTCATCAAATACCGCTTAGAGCCATATGAAGCACTCAGAAATGCCTTAACATGATATAAGGACTAAACAAATGTCAGAAGGTATTCTAAAAGCAATTCATGCCATGTATATTGTAAGAAATCCATAGCAATTCAATTGGTTTAATCATAATCGGAATAGCACACGACAAAGTATTCTAGATATTCTCACTTATATTTATATTTGGAAATTTAAATAGCCAATGGAAGTATCTAAAATCAAAAAAGTAATCAATCGGTATAAAAATAAAAGAAAAGAAAAAAATAAAAGAAAAAATATCTTTTAACGTGTGGGGTGCCGCATTGTATTTCTCGACTTTTTTTATGTTTGATGCAATGCGCAATATGACATGTTTCAGTTTTGATAGTTAAACAAGATTCTAATGTGTCTGTCACCTGCCATATTCTTCTCAAGATGTTCCAGAGATCTCATATCACTAAAGCTTCACAAGTATCTATAGATTCCAACAGCTTAAAATCTCTTGATGTTATAAATGTTTCATAAATTCCTAAGATTTTCTCCATATTTTGTACGTTCCTTTGTCAACAGAACATCTTAAAACGAGAGTTGTTAGACCAGACAAAGTGTTTTCAGCCACTATTGAGCAATATTTAAGTTAGCGAGATCAGAAAAGGCATAGCCTTTGTGCTGTTCAATCAATTACGGTACATATGTGTGGACCTTCCTCTACGAAAGCTTATTTCATTGAGGATCCATCATATAATTCACGCGGTATCACTAGTTAATGTCCCAGTATTGAAATTTGTAGAAATTTGAGAAAATGCAGCAAATCTGTCTTGCTTAAGAATTTGCTCTTCAACCGTCTATAATTCCTCTTTCTCATGTTTATTTTTTTATTTTTCTTTCAGCTTTGCTGGCTAAGAGATTTATAGTTTTACCATATGATGGATATTCACAGTGCACTCGAGTAATGATCGTAAATGAAAGTCCAAATTTCATTAATGTTAAGAAGCTCATGCTCTAATTATAATTCTACGTTCAAAATTATTTAAGCTCCCCAAAACAATCTACAAAATCACCCTTTCACTGATTCTACAGTGCATTAGCAACAATAGTTAAACTAATAGTTCTGCCAGATACTTCCTGTCAAGTGCTGTCTAACCTTCACATAATTAATTTTTTCCTTAGCTCTATTTTCTGCGTATGTACAGTTGTAACCATTTTCCTGTCACTTGAGAGCAAATTTTAATGATAAGAAAATATGCATAATCAAAAATTTTTACTTACTAATTATAATTCCGCATTTTTGAAGCATATAATTTTAATACATAATTTATTATAAAACATTTTGTAAAAAAATGTTATTAAATACGTTGATCTAATTGTTAATGGCTAATATTTCTTCATAGATGAACCAATAGATATGAATTTAGAGGAACGTAATTGATGTTTACTAATGATTAATATTTAATTTCTCTTCAACTGAAATAGAATATTCTTTCGAATATGATATTGGTAACGATTGCATTTTTTTCGTTATAGTGCACATCTTCTTTGATGATGCTTTTGTTATAAGTGATGAAGATGATGAGAAAAGGACAATTAACAGTTTTGTCAAAGATTTTATAGATGCAGTTGATACAGCTGCTAGGTAAGAGCATTTATAAGTAATTATATTTCATATAAAAATTAAAAATTCACCGAACTAAATTAGAATTATTATTTAACACCTTAGTTTTATCATGAAGTGATAACGTAATGTTTAAGATACATTGTCAATTCATATCAGACAACGAGCAAAATAAATTCTGATTTGTGATTCTTCTTAAGTATACAGAAGATATATGAATGATCAAATATAAATCAGAAGGAATGCGGATGAGAAAAATCCATCAAAATAAAAGCTGTTTGAGAATAAGAAAGCATTATTGGCATACTAATGAAAATATAAATATAGACCTCATCAACTTATGCTTGTGTAAAAATATATGGTCTGAAGAATTACCCTTCATATTAGAAAACATCGTTGAGAAAACATGATTTGAATTAAAGTCTAAACTAAAAAAACAGAGTATTTGTTCTTGAATGGTATAGATAGTTATCTCCTCTTTATTGCATACACATTTTTCAACTTAGAAAACTCTGACTATGAAGACATATTAATTTCCTTAATATACCCTACTGTTGAAAACATTTTCTCCTTAAAAAGAAAGATAATGTTATAGTATATGTAATTAAATGTGCTCAAACATAGATTGATAAAAATGCAGAATCAATACATTTCCCCTTACCTTTCTTACGCCTTGAAATTTAGTATCATTGAATCATTATAGTCTACTATGGAAATATAATATTACGATGAGAGAAACTGCTTTACCTGATTTTTTCTATAACTACACTCGGAACGCTGACCAATGTCTATAAACTATTCACTATTCAGTCAGAATCTCAATAATTATATCTTACAAATATTGAAATCATTTCTGGAATAGGTTTTACACTGTATTAACAAAAATTTTTGTGCATATTGTTGTTTGATATTTCATTATTTTGATAAACTCAGGAACATACAATAATGTTTGCACTGATAATTCCTGAATTTTTACACCAAAACATCTAAACTAAACCAGAGTTTTGCTTCTTTTAGTTATAAAAAAACTCGTTATTCGGAAAAAACAAGAGCATAAATGTTCCAAATATTTTTTTTAGAGGCAAAATTATAATTTTTAGATATATTTTAAGAATGAGTTTCATGATACTAGAAGCGACGTTTTGGATCCATTTAAAAATTTCAACCAAATTTACCTTGTCAATATATATAAAAACCATTTTACAGTGAAGACGATACTGAAGTGATTTTTTCTTATTATGCAATTGGATTCAAAAAGAAAAGTAGAAGATACAATTTAATCAATCAATAAAATTGTAAGCAAACGATAACATTTTTAGAAATGAAAACAAATTCGAAATCTTTTTAATTTGAATATGCGAAATTTTTGAATCAGAATAATAATAATAATCAAATTTTCACAGGAGTTTTTAATTTGAAGCTAAATCCCTCAGCCATTAAATTTGCGTAATTTTCAATAAATTTCTATGATTTTTTTTTATATAATATTACATATTTTTTTTATTTCAGCAAGGTCTATAAGAAATGCATGAGACCTGACCCTCCTATAAAGGTCCCTACACCATATGGAGGACAGTTAATATGGAGGCTTTTAGGAGACAATTTTCTCGTTGTGCATCTAAAAGATAAAGAGCTAATAAGACACAAAAAACGATGGAGTCAGGTTAGAAACTTTCATTATTTCTTTTTAATATTAAGATGTTTCTCAAGCTAACAAACCCCCAAAATGTGTAGTGAAATTTAGAAGGTATGTCTATGAATTAACAGAATATTTTTGACAAGTAAATAAAATCACCAACTTTCTCAGAAACGTATTTTCTTAAAATGATCACTAAAGTAGTCCATTTCATCACTAAAGTGGTCCATTTTTTCCAATGCTTCTTCAAATAATTTTGTTTATAGACATTGGAACTAATCATTCGCAAACTAAATGTAATATTTGGCTTTTTCAAGTCTGTTTTTTCAGATCTTCTTAAAGAAAGGCTACGAAAGGGAAAAATCAGTCATAAGAATATGTAATTTTGCATTAAGGGTAATCTTAATATAATATTGCTGGAAAGATAACAATGTATCATGTTTAGCATTATCATGTAAAAGAAATCATAGCTCAAAAAACTTCTAATTGGACTTCTATTTTTCTTTTTTCTTTTTTTTTCTTTTTTTTTTTTTTTTTTTTTATCCGAAAAAGCATTTCTTAATTGAAATATACCTAAGCTGATTTATTTTATAAGACAAATTCATGGTAAATAACTTTTTTAAAATCAAAAAAGCAACTAGCATTGCATTAGTTTTTAATTTCAAACTTTATATTTTATTTTGTATGGAAAACGATTCTACCATTATTAAAAATTAAAAAATGTTTTTCTGGCGCATTTTTAATGCTTTTACATTTAAAATTATTGTAGAAAAAATATTTCCTCATTTACCGCCCAACCTGCCTAGTGGTTAGCGTAACTGAATACGGATGGGGAGGACCTGGGTTCGAATCCCAGCTCGGACATGGATGTATTTTCTCTTTCTCTCTCTGTGTTCCTTGTCCTTTCCTCAGATGATGGATGAATGTGGCCTGCCCTATAAACGGGTTTGTGGTGGTGTGGCGTGGGCGATGCTACTCGTATCTTCGTGACTTGGTACACAGGTGCCCACCGGTTAACGATAAAATGAGTAGCAGTTTCCGGCCCTTGGGGCTAATGTACTTACTTGCTCAAGGGTGCCCACCATTAGAAATAAAAAAAAATATTTCCAAATTTTTATAAGAAAATTAATGATAACCTCTTCCCCCCCCCCCCATCGAATCAAATTTTTTGTACTATATCTTCTCAGTAAATAAAAATAATTGTAATGTTTTGATACACAAATTAAAAAATAATTTAAACTGACTTTAATAAAAGATCTTACTCTCCTTAAGGTATTTAAATATATTTTTTTACATATATTTTAATATATTCCTTTATATTCATTTAATCATTTGATCCTTTAGTTGGTCTAGTTTCTATATGTTCGATTTATATTTCGGGGTACATATTGTTTTATAGAATTTAAATTAATCTAAATTTTCATCGTTATTTTTGTTACAACAGTAAAACAGTAAAAGCAATAAGTAAAATTGTTCCCTATGATTATACCATTCTTAATGAAATATAGAGTAACAGAGTTTTGATTATTTCATATTTTTCTGTGAATACTATTCTATTTTTAAAGAAAAATGCCATAAGAATTAATGAACTCCATTTCCTTATTTAATTAAAATTGATTTAATGAAATTTTTAAGCAATGCAGATATATTTTAATGCTTGAAAAATGCGATTGTTAACTTTAAAGAAATTCTGTATTTTAATTTTGCCATACATGTTGGGAAAAACTGTTAAAAATAATCTAAAAGCAATATTGTATTTTAAAATAATTTTATTAAGTTATCATATTTTTGCAATTGAAACATATGTTATTAATTTATTTAACACCATGGACTATATTATTTCAGGTCATGTATATGTACTATTTATTGGGATATGGGCTCGAATATAAAATGGCTGAAACAACCGATATCAAAGTTTCCAGGAAGAAACTTCGGGAGAACACTTTCATTTTAGCTCTGGACGGAGACATTGATTTCAAACCGAGTGCTGTTCAACTATTGGTGGACCTCATGAAGCGAAATAAAAACCTTGGGGCGGCTTGTGGAAGAATTCATCCAGTAGGAACAGGTAGTTATTTTTTTATGGAAAATATTCTGGTCAAAGACTGTAAACTAAGAAATGTATTCATTCATCAATGATATTTACCAATATTGACTGGATTTTAGCAAATATAATATATGTCTTCTAACTACAAAACAATGAATGCAAATTTTCTCCTAGGTTTGATGGTATATTATCAAAAATTCGAATATGCTGTGGGACATTGGCTGCAGAAATCAACAGAGCACATGATTGGTTGCGTGCTTTGTAGTCCTGGATGTTTTTCCCTTTTCCGTGCTGAAGCTTTGTTAAGAAAGAATACTATCAGGACTTATGCAACAAAGGCTAGAGAAGCTATAGAATATGTTCAATTTGACCAAGGTATATATATATATATATATGTGTGTGTGTGTGTGTGTTTAAGAAATAAGTATATATTTCAAATGTGTATGTGCGTGTTTAATAATTAGTGAAATGATTTTAATTTAAAATTTCAACCTCAAAATATAAAATTTTGAAGTACGATAACCGAGAACTGATGAATGACGGTGTGTTTCTGTGAGAAAGCTGTAAATTGTAATAAAGTATTTATAAAAAAAATGGAGTTTTTTTATAATTTATCAAAGAATCTTCTTTTTTAATATTTTAAAATGTTAATCATTTGTTATACATTAGTATATTTACATATGAGAAATATTAAAATGTTCACTTCTTTCGCGTTCTTGAAGTTCTTTTACTTATTACTATGTTCCATAGTTTTTACTATGGAGTAATTTGTATTGAAATAACAATTATTTCAAAGGTACATTACAGATGTTACAATCATAAAATACTTAATGAATTCAAGGGTGATTTTTAGTAGTTACTTTTTAGTTACTTATTCTACATAATTAGAAATACAATAATTATGTATTTGCCGACAATTAGTCAAAGTTCGGAATTTCAGTGTAATTATTTAAGAGATAATCCTGACCTGTTAAAAAGAAAGTTATTAAATTCTATTAAACTTCCAATATTAAATACTTCGATACGTAATGCATAAAATAATGCAGACGAACACACACTATAAAGCTTAGTAAGTAGTTTAATCTTTATATAATATCTATCTATTTTTTAATAGTTTCTAAAAGTACACGTAACTGTAATTTTACACATTAATAATATAAATACATATAAACCCCCCTTTTTTGACCTATCTCAGCTAAAGTTTTATTGGTACATTAAGTAAAATGTTTATATAGCAAGACATTCTAACAGGAAGTTCTCAAATGAAAGTTTATGAAAAATAAATAAGAAAATACTTTCAAAATTCTAGGAAGAACTAGAATTACTAAGTTCTACGTGTTTACAGAAATTTATAAAGAAGGGTAATTGAAATTTATGAAATAAAATTCATCTTTTTTATCATTTATAGATTAATAGGAAGAAATAGTAAAAGTTTGCCAAAAATTCTTTTATATTAAATACATATGTACAATTATCGTATGTATTGCCAAATGGATACTAAATATGTACTTCTACAAAAAATGATAACGTCTCGAAACAAAGATGGTACTTACATATTAACGCCACCGCAGACAATTTTGAATATTGATCACGGTACTGTTAATAATTATATTTGAAATTAAATAAATTAGTAAGAATATTTCTTGTTATGCTTTCTTTTGTTGTTATGAAACCTAGGCGCGATTCCCATGGTATTAATTTGACTTGGTGTAAAATTGGCTGCAATGGTGCTAATAAGTAAGAACTATAAAAATATATAAAACCGTTAATAACATAATTTCGAAATTTATTTTTTATTTCGCTAAAATTAGTATGGAAATTGACTTCGAATACAGATTTGATTCGTTTTAGGAGAAGATCGTTGGCTGTGCACTCTATTGTTGCAAAGAGGATATCGAGTAGAATACAGTGCTGCATCAGATGCTTATACGCATTGTCCTGAAACATTTGCGGAATTTTACACACAAAGAAGACGTTGGGCACCTTCTACTATGGCTAATATTATGGATTTACTACTTAACTACCAGAAGACTGTGAAATGCAACGACAATATATCTCGCCCCTACATAGCATATCAAGTATGTATAAATACCTGGGCAAAATTTAGACTAGAATCTTTTATCATTGAATTTTAGACACAATAAATAATAAATTTGATTTTGAATATTTAACATACAATCATTGTGAGATCCAGCTAGAATTTTTATAATTTCTTAGTATAATACACTTGAACAACTACAAATAAGAATTAAATTTATTAAAATAGAATAGCAAGCATATAACGTTCATTATATATATTCAAAATAGTTTGGACAAACTTAAACAACATATTTCATGTAATTTAAATATCAAATTTATTTGTGAAACTTTGATATTTTACTTCAGTAAGCGAATGTTCTGATCTGGGTCTATTTTCAATATAATTTAGGTACTTCTCATGATGGGAACCATTCTGGGACCAGGAACAATATTTTTGATGCTTGTAGGTGCAATGGTATCAGCTTTTGGAATTTCTAACTGGCAGGCATTATTTGCGAATTTTATTCCAATCATCATCTTTATCATAATTTGCTTCCAAACAAAAAATGATACTCAAGTAAGTCAACATTAGTCTGCTGTATTTATAATCAATCATATTCAATGTGTGTAAGATTTCTAAAATATGTATTTTATTACCTTCAATAAATAATTTTTAGGTGAAATATAATGTAACAAATTGGTAAAGGGTTCAATATGTAATTCTATTACTGATATTGGATGAAAAATTTTCAAAATAGTTAAATCAATATTTAATAAGCGAAAGTTATTAAATATTGATTTCAATTTTATGAAAAAAATTTTAATTTTATGATTATTAATTGCTTATTATTTTCTTAATTGTTTCAGATTTTTGTCGCTCAAATACTTAGCGCTCTATATGCTCTCCTTATGATGGCTGTATTAGTCGGAATTTCCCTCCAGTTGGTGATCGATGGGATTACATCACCGTCTGGAATATTCATCATTTCGATGGCGGCCAGTTTTATCATCGCAGCACTGGCCCATCCGCAGGAGTTCTGGTGCATCATTCATGGCGTGATTTACTTTCTCAGTGTTCCATCAATGTATCTGTTGTTGGCACTTTACTCTTTTATCAATCTCAACGTGGTATCCTGGGGTACCAGAGAAGTTCAAACAAAGAAATCGAAGAAACAGCTAGAAGCAGAGAGACTTCGTGCACAAGTAGCTGTACAGGTAATGAATTTAACAACATAAACTATAATGGACATTAATATATGCAGTAGATGCTCGTTTTTACGAACCTCTTATTTACGAACACTCACATTTTCACGAATTAGTGGCTGTCCCAACCCTGACTTCATAGACACAAAGATATTTTTAACTCCCTTACGAATTAAAACTTATTTTGAAAAGTCTCATTTTTAAATATTCGTTTCTGAAAAATTATATATATATATATATATATATATTCATTTTTTTATTTTATATTTTCTCATTATTTTTATTTAATTTCTTTTTTATACAACACCGAAGGACTGGATTTCTTCTTAAATAGCAAAATGACACATGCTGGTGTTTCAGACAGTTTGGGAACACATTTTATGGGAAGGAACTATTGTATTAAATTCGACTCCGGTCCGCGTACGTAAGAGCATAAAAAAAGGGAAAACTCTCATACCCGAACATGAGAACATACAAAGGAGGAAAATTCTTTATTAAAAGTTTGAGCTCTGTTGTTCTAACAACGGATTTATGTTGTATTTGAACAAATCAGTTTATGAAATTTCGTTTGTTGAGGAGGTGATTGAGGTCGTTTTGTTGAAGAGAACATTTTAACATGCAGGCTTTATTAAAGAAAATGCCATAACAGAAGGAAGCCAAGGTACATCACTTGATAACTTGAATAAAGATGAGTCTTTGCCTGACAGAAATTTCTTTGGAGGATTTTTTTTAACATATCAGATGTGATACGTATGGAAGAAGTATCGGATGATGAAATTATTGAGAATACAATATATGAGAATGAAATACAGTTTTCAGACATCGAACAAGAAGAAACTGATATAGTGCATGGACCGTCTGCTAAACAAGCAGTTGAATGACTAACAACACAAAAGTAGGGAAAAATAGAATGCTGAAAAAAGAACATTGAAAAATTAAGAATGAAGTGTTTAAATTTGTAGTTTTTTAACAGAACAACTTAAATGATTACTTGTTTTTCTGATTCTGCATCAATAAAATGAAAGTAAGTACAGTTTTTAAGTAAGATTATTTTGTATGTCTTTTTTATAGTGCATTCAAAGTAATTTGTTCTAATAGTACTTTATTTAAGAGGAAAAAGTTTTTTAATAAAATAAATCTTTATCTAAAATATAATTTTTTTATTTTATGAAATGTTCTCTATGAGTTCGTAAAAGCAAGTGGCAACTGTATATACACATATAGAGAAAAATTATAATTTATGGTAAATGCAATATTTATGGATGGAATTGAATCGCTTTTGCTTATCATTAATTGAAAGAAATTTGTTTCTCTGATTTGAATCTTTTTCTACGGTTTGCATCGATCATTTCACTGGAAAACTTATTAGGCATATTTTTGGCACCAATATAATCTGACATAATAACGCTGGATTTACTTTGAAACAGAAAATTATTGAACATTGTTGACTTACAGATAAAAATTGCAACGACAAAAACAGTCATATTTAGATATATTTAACTGTAAAAAACGGAAATTATATATACTTATACAAGTACATGAAGTATACTTTGAAAAGAGTATAGTAATGATAAAATAAAATTTCAGTAAATTGAATATCAAAGAAATATTAAAATTAAATTAACTAGCCCTAGGATTTTGCATAACACAGAAATATTTAACAATATTTCTAATTCCCCAATTTAAAAACCGTCTGATTTTTCAAACAATAAATGCGATTATAGTCGAGACGGCAGCACCCTTAAAGTGTTTTTAGAATACGAATGTTTATTTAACTGACGCATTATATGTTTTACACAAACCTAATTTTGATTATATGAAAACCAAAACAAAAAATTTATTTCAAGAAAAAAGACAGTTTTTCATTACTTAAAAATTTTATGTTTGATTTGAAAAAATTACTATTATGCATGCATTAAAGGAAAATCTCAAAAGTTTCTATCTTATTGGTCAGTGAGCGTCACTATTTCCAGTTCTAAAATATTCAAAAATACAAAATTTATTATAAAAGGATATGCAATAAAAACATTTTTAAAGTCAACTTTTTAAGTAATATAAAAGGGCTTTAAAATTAAAACAATTCTTAATTTCAAATCAAAAATAATTCTAAGAAAGAAAATTAAGTTAATAAATTCCTCTTGATAACAGGAAACGAATTAGAAAATTTTAAGTTTGGTTCTTGAATATTTTAAAACAAATCTTATATATTTTTATTTTTAATTTTATATTCCGAAATAAAAACACTTAAAGACAAAGAATTCAAAATATAGTTTCATCTCATACTCTAAAAGTGCTCTAAGAAAGAAATTTTAAGGATTCCTCTTTTTTTATTTTTATACTTTTAGACTAAGTTAAATTATAATGATTTGCAATAATTATGTCAATTGTGAAACTGCTATTAAAAAATTAAAAAAGCTTTGTAATAAATGCTTCAATATAGTTGTTAAAATGTTTTTATATATATATTTGAAAGTATATACATATAAGCCATTTAGAATAAACACTTTTAGTTTTACAATTTGTAAATCAATGTTCATCTGTTGTAAAGATAATATACAAGTATCCAATGTGA
Source organism: Latrodectus geometricus (assembly GCA_026290005.1). Taxonomy (NCBI): domain Eukaryota; kingdom Metazoa; phylum Arthropoda; class Arachnida; order Araneae; family Theridiidae; genus Latrodectus; species Latrodectus geometricus. The sequence goes on from JAPDSC010035677.1 coordinate 463,506, forward strand.
AATTTCCAGCCAAAATCAAAAAATGGAATGCTTGACTGGATCTATGGATTTGGTACCAGAGGCGACCAACCAGAAGAAGAAGGAAGTATTTCGTTCAGTTTTGCAAATCTCTTTAGATGCATGTGCTGCACATACCCTAAGCCAGACCCTGCAAATCTTCACATGATGAAAATAGAAATAGCGCTTGATAAGCTAAGTAATGACATGAAAAGTGTGCAAAATCAACTGGATGCAAGGCTGAGTCATCCACAAGGAATGCGAAGAAGGTAATATGCGATAAACTCATAATCTGTAATGTTGTTTCATTAGATTAAATTATTAAATACTATCTTTAAATGAATGGTAGTGTTTCCAAATTTATGGATGCAATTCAAATCAGCATAACGTTAAGGTGCAGGACTTCGATCCATGCTACAAATATCTTCATTTTTTATTTTTTACAAAAGTAAACATTTATAATTTTATGATTTTCAAATTAATATAATACTTAAAATTTACCTGATCAAAATATATGTTGTAATTTTTGGTACCATTCCGTTTAAAAAACACGCAAAAATTCACCATTTTGTTATTGACACAGGATGGTTGTATAACATTGTTAAATCTAATTCAAAACATAAATTGAATCTAAAAAAATATAATGATTCATTAGAAAAGTTAATTTACTGAGTACGTCTCTAAATCAGAGAACAATAAAAACCTCATTTAGAAATTCTACAACATAGGTCTCAATCCTAAACCCGTAGTTACCAGTTCGTCGATTCTTTTATGTGCACCCATTACAATAAGAGAACAAGCCATTTCTAATGACATAAGAAATCAGTTAAAGGGTCAATTGAAAATATGTTATTCTCATTATATAATTCGACAAGTCTATGGATACATTAAACGAATTAAAGGGAGTATCTGTGCTGTGAATAGTATTTAGTGTGATTTTACTATAAAAGATCTTCCAAAAATATTCCTCATCGAAAATTACGAACATTATGTGATAGTATATAATTTTTACTTCTACAGTTTGTACATATGTTTTTGAAAAAGGTGCTTATAATAATCAGAAATAGTTTGCTGTGTTAATGGATTTATAACTCTGTATAAAAGATTAATCATATACAATTTTATGTCACACTATATTGTCATACCCATTATGAATATTTTACATACTAGTAGAACATTACCCTTCAAACACATCATGAAAATATTCACTGAAAAATAAATTCAGTTCACGCAGATCTTTTGCGTACTATCTTTTTAATGTTCCATTAGAAAATTTTGATCTGCCTTTGCATACAAAAGTATGTTTACTTAGAAAATTTAAACATTTTCCAAGATATGTAAATTTAATTAAAAATACAAAAATTATAATGAAGCCGAAAATCAACATTTTTTTTAACTAATAGAAATTAAATAGCGGATTTGATTTCTTCACATACTTAATGGAAAAATTTAATTATTTGAGCACACAGAACCGCAGGCAAAATACAAATATTATAATACGATCAATAAATTCATACAAAACTAAATTGATTTTGCATCAATAATTTTATTTAACAAATAATGTAATTTAGATATAAAAGAAAGTCAGTTGAGCATTTCTTAAATATGGGGGGGGAAAGAAAAAAAAAAGCATAATCGATAGTGAAATTGACTTGTAAACATTTTTTGTCAAACTTCAATTACTTCAAGATGAGTTTTAAAAACACCTCCAATAGTTTGATATCATTATTTAATAATAAATGCATTATTTAGTAAGTATTCAATTCTCTCAAAAATTTTAATATTCTTGTACTTTTAGAATGATTTATATTTGGTAGATTATCTGTATGTATTATTAACGATGTCCAATCAAATTAGCCTTGAAAAATTAAAGTGTGCCCACTATCCTACCAATATTCTAGAATGTGGTCTTATAAGGAAATAGAAAGTCAGCAATTGACTTAAAATTCAGAAGTAAACAATTGTAGTTTAGAGATATGGTATGCCATTAAAATAGACTATCAAATATTCTAATAAAAATGCAATTCAATTTTATTACTTTCACATTTAAACACAAATTATATGCTATTAAATATTTTATTTTTAAAAATAAAAACGCTTTCAAATTAAAATACAATTACAATACATTCACATTTAGCATATCAAACAGTCATATAATTTTAAGAGGTTTGAGAACTCTTGTAAAATCGAATTTTAGTAGATATTCAAAATATTAATTCACAAGTAAATGATAATTACAATTATTTTGAAATAATAATTATAATCATTTCGCTGAATATTTGGATTAGGCCACTTTAATCAACTATATAAAATTTTTTTACATTTGTTTTTCTTCTGAAATATTTTTTTTTTACCTTACATTATTATAAAAAAATTTCGTAGGAAGAAAAAAAGTTGCGTTAATAAAAGATATATTAATTTAAATTCTTTCTAAAAGCAGATTTTAAACAGAGTAATACACATATGAAAAAAACATAAAATGATATAAGTTCTAAATATGATAGAAAAATTAATCATATAAAATTTCATATAGTTTCAGGACACACATATATACCTAAAAACCAAAATATTATGAACACCATCACTATTTGATACAGAACGGTCTCAGATGACATGGAAGCCTCGTGATAGTATGAAATGTATATAATATGTAATGTCACTAAAAGTGTGAAATATCATTCCTGTGATTTTTCATATTTTCCGTGATATATGGGAAAAACTGCTGGTCTAAAAAGTATGATAGAGAGAAGATAATGTTTCCCCAAAGGCTCGGAACGACTATCTATTAAACTGCATTGCTTGTCATAATTCACTAAGCATGTTTGCGAGTACTTATGCTTAGTAGATTAATGACGGTGAGTTGATCACATGTAAGGGTTTTGGGCATTCATACGTCATTAATGGCATATAACGTCAGATGCTAACCTTTTTGGAAATATAAGACCGGGATAAACTATAAAATATAGACAAGCTGAATCGATAATACTTCTACTTTAACCTGCATTGTATTCCTTCGTCAATTGAGCCATGCTTCCCGAAATCTAGTTTTACCAAACAGGACTGTTCCTGAAATCTTGTCTTTAATGATGTTTCGACGTTCAGTTACGCGGCTTCTGCTATTGGTCTCTCTATTATTCGTTCACTTGGCATAGATACTCTCAATGACTGGTTCCGAAAAGCCGACGAGCAGTGCAACTTATAAAATATTCGTATCGAGTGTTAGTTCAATAACCCTCCGTCAAAATCATCAATTAGATCAGCAGGTACATAAGATACATTTTACATCTTTTCATCAAATTATATCGTTCCCTTTCGTTCATATGCCTGTTATGTCATCAAAGTGGGCTCAATATCAAATGTCAATGGTGGCCATAATGTTTTGATTCTTCGAAATATGAATCATAAACATTGAAGCACGATCGTTCGTAATATCTATTGATGCAAACAACCAAATAAAGTTTGAAATAATATTAATTTAAGTTTGGAATTTATTTTATTTCAGATCAGTGCACGTCCTTAGAAAAGATATGAATTTGAATACTTTACAAGAAGGAGAAGAAAATCTAGATGATGAAGATGATGTTACAGATGACCAGCAAAGTAAAAAAGCATAAGCACATTTAAAAACTTATAACATTTTACCATATACATCTATATTTATAATACATTTTAATATGAATGCAAAATCAATATTTTAATGAATAAAGTTTCATGGAATGGATTTCATTAGGAGGAATTTATAAATAACATGATTTTATTTATTTTTATATAAACCTCTAACATTATTTCCTTTGCCATAAAGTATGATTTCCATAAGAGACTCATAAATTTCAATCATTAAAGCTATCTCACTCGATTGAGTCAAAGTTTATGAAAAATATAAATTAGAAACAATAATATAAAGAAAATAAATACTAACGTGAGATTTGCATTTATAATTAATGCTTTAATGAATACATTTAAAATGATTTATTATTCATATTAACTTTTTACAGTGACTAACCTTTCAGCTGAATATTATAATATAGCCTGTTGTGTAATGACACTCTAGAAGACTTATTGTAGAGTTTCATTTCAGATCGCAATGAAAAAACAGTTTTATGCATTTTATTAAAGTATTATAAGTTAATACTTTAATATAATGTATTATTAGATTTTCATCTTGCCACTAATTTTTATGAGGTAATACTCAGAGAGAGTTTATATCTTACAATCAAAATGCATTTTGGCATGATCTTTCATACTTTAAGACAGAAATTACAGAGTATTTCATAATGAATAACCAAAATACTTAATCCTGAATTTGCTCAACTGAATATTTCAATGGTCATTTACAATTTTTAATTTTAATTAAAAAAATTTTTAATAGTTATTTTTTTTATAAATTTGTCAAGATTTTCAATGGAAAGATTTTATCAATCAATTAATATTATTAATTTTACTGCTTTTTCTTCGTATGTATTGAAGCAAATACTGATTTGGCTTCAGTAGTTTTGAAATTGTTTACTCACGAATTTCATTATCATATTAAAAATACGTCATTTACAGCTGATATCAAAAACATAAGCCAATAAATCTAAAAAAATACCATAATTGTTTAGAAAATATAGACAATCTTTATAAAAAAATGGCATAATGTGCATTTTTATTTATAACAGAAAGTCATTGTTAAAATAGCCAAGTAATTCTTGAGCATGAAAATTATGATTTGTAAATTGAAAAAAGCAATTTATATCATCTTTTAAGTTCAGTTTTTATTGATACTTGAAGATCAAGATCTTGAAATAACATATAAAGTGAAACATACAAATGATATGGTCATTTCTTAACTGAATCATGGTAAGACAGCAAAAATTAATGGAAAAGTTCTTTGCATTCTCTTAACAAAGATTTGGTTTTTCAGACATAATTTTCCATGTCGGTGTTAATGTTCTTATTTACCATTTTATTAATAATTCTCATAAAAAATATCTCACTTTGACGTTCGTTAAAGATTTCATTCCAGCTCCCAAACAAAAAGAAATTATTGTCGCACTTTTGTATGACAATTCCCTATGAATTTTCTAAGTTTCTTTTTTAATACGTAATATAGTCTCTTAACTACAAAAATTTCAATAAAACAATTTATATTTTAGCAACAGTAATTTGCATTTTGAAATTCTTAGTAATTTCAAAGTACAAATTACCGGGCAAAGTCCGTTAGCTTTCGCAGCCCAAGGTTATTTTTTTAAAGTTTTTTTAGATTTCGAAGTAAAATTAAGGTAATTAAAAACGAAAAAAATAATTACATGTTTAAAACGATATTTCACATAAAGTAACTAAAATACTGTTTTAAAAAAATTTCATGTATAGATCAGATAAAAACAAATCGAATAAAATGTGGAGAACAGAAAAATTAGTTTTAGTTAAAATATTATTAAATATTAAAATAAAGGATTCTTTTCATTTTCATCCCATATATTTCAAAATGACGTATTGGAAAAATAATCCCTGTCTAAAAAGGATATATATATATATATATATCTGATACCGTAATAAATGTTGCTTCGTCTGCTGCTGTTACGCTTAGTTGGCAGTTTCAAAAGGATGTTACTTAAAGTAATCACGACGTAGTAAAGCGATGTAATTACATGAAATGATGTAATTTCTTTGCACTATGGAGATATTTGAATTCGAATCATTAATTACGGTTTGAATTAATTACAAACGGTATTATCAAACTTTTAAAATGAAACATAGATATGTTTTAAGTTAGCCTGATACTAAGAACCCGATAGAAGTTGCTTTTCATTACTTGTAGCAGTTGTCAGCTCAACAACAGAGAAAAATTCGGTACACAAACACAACAATGCATTCAATTATGTGGGTATTTTACGGTTTTAAAATTCTGACACAGATTCACAGTTTAAAAGAATCTAGAAGAATATAGTCTTATATTCGTTAACATTTAATACAACTATTGAATTTTTTTTTCATTTTGCGAATGGCATATTTATTTCCTTTGAGCATGTGTATAGTACATGTGTATAGAGCATGTGTATAGAGCATGTGTATAGTATGATTTTGAAATAACATTATTTTCAGCCCATCGACTTATTTTATGAATAGAAATATTTTGGTTACTTTCTTTTCTCAATTAAATTTATTATTTCATCAATTACATGAGAATAATATGTTAAGTATATAGATATTAGCACAAATATTCAGCGTTTTAAGATTTTAAAGCATTGGAAATAAATATTGTGAAATCAAAAACTATTTAATTTGTTGTTCTTATTTTTGTGAAGTTATTAATATTCATATAAAAAAACTCAAAAAATTAACCTTCTAATCCACGATGAAAAAAAATTATTAAAAATAATAATGCGAATTCTTAACTTTCAGGAACTAACCAAAATATTGTTGAAATATTTGAATAATTTATTTTACTTGTACCACAGCCGGTTGTAGGATATATATATATTTATAGTAATTGAATTTTAAATAATTCCTTTGATTAAGATGAAATTATAATTAATGAATAACAGAAATTTTGATAGATTAAAAGTATTATGTATTGAAAAAAGTTTATAAATCTTTAACCTTATATTTGAAATGTTGCAGAGTTACAAAATAATCATTTGAAAAAAACTTCAGTTAATATTTAATTTGCAGGTATTTCAGAAGAACATACATATAATCAAGTGGATGATAACAGTGAATATTGGCTGACTGATCCAGCGCTGAGAAACAGCCCCATCAAAAGACTCACAGTTCTTGAAAAAGAATTTTGGGAACAACTAATAGGTACATATCTTTACCCTCTACCGGATGACCCAGAAGAGAAAGCCAAAGTGTCGCGTCAACTCTTAGATCTTAGGAACAAAGTTGTATTTGGAGTTTTGATGCTGAATTCATTGTTCATTCTCATAGTATTCTTGCTACAAATGAAGAAGGATATTTTGTACATAGAATGGCCGCTAAATGGCAAAAATAAAAACATAACGTACCTCCGTTCTTTAAACGAAATCAGAATTGATATGGAATACCTTCAGTTGGAACCTATAAACTTAGTTCTTGTATTCTTCTTCACATTGATTCTTGTGATACAGTTCATAGCCATGCTTTTCCATAGGTCAGAAACTCTTTCACATATACTGGCTTCCACGAATTTGTTCACCTTTCAGTCAAAATCTAATCAAGAAATCAATTTCTCAAAGATTACTGATTTACTTCAGAAGCAAGGCTTAAAGGATGATGATGAGCCTGAAAAAGAGACTACCAATAATGTAGAAACAACGATGCCAGATTGTCCGAATGGTGCCGTTCCAAGCATTTTCCCGCCTATACCTTCTCCTGTAAACGAAAATGTCCCAATCAAAAAATTCAGGTCTCTTAGCTTAGCACTTGAACAAGATCTTGTAAAAATATTGGATAAAGGTAGGTGAATTTTTATAACGTATTTAAAAGAAGATCATATTAGAATTTTTAAATTAGGTTATTTATGTGAAAATTTTATACTATAGATTAGGTTATTTATATTTATATCAAATGTTGAAAATTGCATATAATTTTTTTTTAAAGAAAACAAAAAATACGTAGTTGACGATAAATGTATTGCACTGAAAACTCGTTATGGTTTTTCTTTAAAAAATCGAGATTACTGATGAAAATATTTTTTAACCATTTGAAAGGGAATAAATTTACAATGTACGACATAAACTTAATGATTTATTTTAAATTTAAATCAAACTTATTAGAATTTGCATTTGTGTATATATTCGGCATTTATATTATACGAAATAAAATAAATAAGGCATATTCAAACATGCCATGCAGTTTCGTCTTCCACTTAATATACATAACCAAATTCGATAACATTTAATTAAAACAATGTTTCACTACCAATATATGATAATAGTTCAAGCATCCTCAAATTCTGATTGTTACTTTTTACGTAATTTTAATATAGAGAATAAGAAAATATTCAACATTATTTTCTCTTTTAAGATATTACTAAACATGATCAAGTGAAAAACCGTCGTCAATCTAATCAAATTAAGAAAATATAAATCACGACACAAGATTTCTGTGCAATTTTAGACTGAGCGAGCATTATTTTGGATAAAATTATTTATAAAATACACCAAATGAAAAGTCCTTAATACTTTACATATGCAAACTAAGTTATATTCATTAAAAATACAAAATTCAAAAGTATGTATCAGATTCAATATAAATTTAATATCATCAATCATTACGAAATAAACAAATAAGTAGAACGCAGCAATCATAAGAAATAAAAATTACCTAATTCTAATAATTTTAAGGATTATTTCCTTTTACCTTTTATATACAATTACAATTGTTATTTTCAGCAGTATAATTAAAGGCGATTTCAATTTCTTAAAAATACGTCGCAGATTTTTTTCCTTGGAAATATGTAGCTTCTCCTAAATTTTAAAAAAAGCTTTATTTTTAAAAATTTATAATACTTACTGCTAGCTTCAATTTGAAGTCAGTGTGCAACTGAAGTCAAATTTACTTGTTAGAATACACAAACAATGATGATTTACAGAAACTCATAAACACAAAACACCTATGAATAACGTCATTTATGTATGAATATGACAATTCAACAAATATTTTCTTCTTCAAAAATTGCATTTAAAATTGTTTATGTAATTTGATTTGCTTCTCACTCAACAGTAATTTTTGCACATGAGGGATAATCAGACCGGAGCTTACAAAGTGGATTCCGAATCTTTAAACATCCAGGTCCTGAGTGGTGATTAAACCCACGAATTGTTAAATCTTCACGACCAGAGCGTGCGTTTAATAACTCGAGTATTATTTTTGTAAATATGAACCCGGTGTAGTAAGGAAATTATCTCAGAATTTGTCAGAATCATAGCAAACCAATACTCCCATTTTTCATTTCTATAACAATGATAGTATTAGTCAGTATCGTTTGTCTGTAAGCCGATTAATCATGAAAGAATACATTGAGTGACTTTACAAGAGATTTCAGCATTCTCATCCTTTTAATAACTGAAAGACTAATAGTTGTAATACTAACTGAAAGACTAATAGTTCTAATCCGTATTTTGTAGCTTGACTCAAGAACTAAATTACGGATATTAAGTTGACAAGTAATAGTGTGGAAAATGCAGGACTTCTATCACAACAACTACGGTTGTTGCTTCACTTGACAATGCAATAGAAGCGCCTTACAGTGGTGACACATGAGGAGTAGTTGATTGTTTTTTAGGTAAATAAAACTATCCACCATACTGTGTAGTATTTGATTTAACGATGTGCAAGAAAACTAAGGACTAATATTCCCAGATTGCATGTTCAAATCGTCATCAGATCCACTTCTTATTCTTATGCCAGCTAAGATGTGTCGAAATATAACAAGTCAGAAATGTAACAAGAGTCATTCTTAATTTTTGTTCATGTTAAGTTATTCATTAAAAAGTATGTTGCTTATACAGTTCTGACTTATACAGAGGACATTAATTTCAGTTACAAGCAATATGTAAGCCAGATTTGTAATCCATTAGCCTTGAAGTTAATACTGCCATACTAGCACTTACCAATCAATCAACTCTGTCTAACGCTGGCGGTGGGACTCAAAATACTCAGTTATATTAAAGTTTCATCCACACTATGTCAAAAGAGGGCGAGTCCCCTGAGGGGGATTTACTTGCCACAAATGACAACTTGACTAATGATAAGAAGTCCAACACCATGAGACTACTAGAGCTGGAACATGAAATGGTGGTGGCTCCTGCCAACAGTAAAATTAATAACGTTACGCAGCAGAGGATAAGAAGTGGAATCTACGAAATTCTACAAATTGCCTTGGGGCAGGTAGAACGGAATGCACAATTGGAAGGAGAACTTAGGGCCCAGGCCCACATGGCTCTCCAATTTACTTCCTACGCAGCGACATCTGCAGGAGGAATGAAGAAAAAACAAACTAAAAGGATAAAAAATAGAGAGACGAGCGGTTCTAGAAGTAGGAGGGAGAGATCACGCCAAAGGATGAACAACGTTGTGGTAGTTTATCCGAATAAGGAACAAACCTCAGAGGAGACTAGAGAAATCATCAAGAAAACCCTACGAAGATGGGGCTGAATATCACCAAAATGAGACCTATAAGGAAAGGGGGTGTTCTCATAGAAACACAAAGCCCTGAAGACATAGATAAAATCTTAAAAGAGGTCAACCAAGACAATCCAATTAAAGAGACTATTTCGGCGAGGAAGCCTGAGAGGCGGAAGCCACGTGTTATCCTTTTTGATGTGGATAGTAAGATTTCAGGGGAAGAGATAGTAGAGAAAATCAAGACCCAAAATCAACTAGACAATGAGGTAGAATTAGAAGTCGTATTTAGCTATAAAGGCAGGCATGGCAAAAACTGGATTCCCACGATTAATGGAGAGAGATTTACATCCCTTCAAAACCGTAAGAGGCTCTATGTGGGTTGGACAAGTGTCCGATTTCGAGAATATATTAAGAGAACTCAGTGCTTATAATGCCTGAGATTTGGGCATATGGCAAGAGATTGTAGGAGCGAGGAAACATGTAGTAGATGTGGGGGACACCATGTCAGCAGAAACTGCGAAAGTGAACTCAAGTTCTGTAACTGCGAAAATCATAATAAAAAGAGCAAACGGAAGGTAAATACTAATCACGATGCTAGAGATAGGAATTGTCATATTTATGAGAAGGAGCTTAATAATTTAAGAACAAGGATAGACTATGGAATTTAAATCCCCAGTTAGGCAACTAAAGTGTTCGCACATAAATCTTCACCGTTGTAGAGCTGCGAATCTTCTTCATTCTGAAGATATAATGAAATTTAAGATTGACATAGCATCAATTAACGACTCCTACACCTTCCAAAACACTATTACAGGATTCCCAATAGGCTACACGATCGTCACCTCATCAGATTTAAAGGCGGCAATCATAGCCAAAAATAATCTGGTCTTGAGTCCTGTTTTCTCGGACAACGAGATAGTCATTGTAAGTACAGAACTTGACAAGGAGAAATTCTTCTTTTGCTCTGTCTACTGTCCACCCTCCAAACAACTCTTAGACTCTCTCCCTTCCCTTGAGGCACTAGTTTCTATTCACGATCAAAGTAAATGGATCATTCTTGGTGATTTCAATGCAAAATCCTCAACATGGAATCCGCGTCATACGGACCAAAGGGGACATCAGCTTTTGGATTTCGCCGCACGGTACAATTTGATCATTGAGAATGAAGCAGATAGCCCACCAACTTTCTCCAGTACCATCGGTGAAAGTTGGATTGACCTTTTGCTGACGAAAAATCTTCAAACTCCAGTCTTTGACTGGAAAATCCATGATCATCACACTAGCAGTGATCACAATCTGATGACGTTTTCACTCGAATACAGGGGGTAGATAGAAAGTATAATTGGAGATGGAATTCCCAAAATCTTGACTGGGAGACATTCAAAGGCAAACTGCCCTTCCTAGTGAACGAATTTCCTCCTAATAGGCTTGTCGATATTGATCAGGCCATCGAAAGAATTGAAGGCAGACTGTTAGAACTCTGTCGGCAACATAAAAGGAAAAGGAAAACTAAATAAAATTCCAATTATTGGTGGATTAATGAACTCACATCAGAAAGAAGCAGAGTTAAGGCTCTTCGGAGAAGATTCCAGAAAGAATTAGACTTAGAACAAAGGAAAATCAGAAAAAGACTATACAAACAAGCCTCATCTAGTTATCGGAAGATGGTATTAGAAGCTAAGCAAAAAGCATTTAGAGAATACTTGGCAAATGTCACCAACGCTAATGCGTTCGGAAGTCATTACAAAATTGTAAGGGGCAATCTTTCTAGACGTATGGTAGCTAAAATGATTCAGCTTGACGATGGAGAACTCGCAACAGATAGGATGGAGTCAACTAATGCAATCCTGAAATTTCATTTCCCTCTCACAGGGGCTACTGTAACTGATGTTGAAGATAACCTCTTAAATTCTGACCAACCATAATTCAGTATTCGGGAAACAGAGGAAGCATTAATGGACATGGATCCAAATAAGGCACCTGTCTTTAATGAGATCTGCCTGGACATATATATGAAGCTTTTCAAAACCAATAAAAGCTGGTTTACAGGGGTTTTCAACGCCTGTCTCGAACAGAGAAGATTCCCGGGGATGTGGAAAATAGCTAAAGTTGTCCTAATTCTTAAGGAAGGCAAGGACAAATCTTTAAGAAGTTCGTACCGTCCAATTTGTCTGCTCCCTGTTTAGGGAAAGTTGCTCGATAAGCTCCTTAGGCGAAGATTACATTATTTTTACAGCAGTCAAAATCTTCTTAGCAAAAATCAGTTTGGTTTCATGAGCGGTAAAAGCACTAATGATGCACTTCGTAAGTTGATAATGAGAATTCGAGACAATAACCAACAAAAAGCGTTTTCTTGTCTCGTCTCTTTGGACATAGCTCATGCATTTAATAGTGCCCGATGGAATGACATCATTAAAATCCCAAGAAAAGCAAGAGCCCCTAAGAACCTATTCTGGATGATTAGATCCTTTCTCTCAGGAAGAATTTACTTGGATGCAGAGGACAACAAGAAGCAATACGATATAGAAGTTCCACAAGGCTCCAGTCTAGGACCGTTTTTTTGGCTAATAATTGCTAATGAGCTTTTAAACAAGTCACATTGTCAGGCCTTTGCTGATGATGTGGCTATTCTCATCTCAAGTAAGTCCTATTTTAAGTTTACCAAACTTTCCTGTAGGCCGCTTCAGTTGGTCCAGAATTGGACCAGGAACTTTGGACTTAAATTAAGTATCCACAAATGTGTCTATACCATATTTGTCCCACAAAAGGACATTTCAAGAAGACCCGGAATTTCAATCAACGGAGCTCGATTAAAATACACTAATGAACTTAAATATCTTGGAATCATTATGGACCAAAACTGACCTGGATGAGTCATCTTAATAAAGTTAAAGAAAAAGTAGACTCGCTGCAAAACAAACTAGCCAGACTCTCAAGGAAAACGTGGGGCCTATATAAAGCCATTAGTACTTAAGACCATTTATACTAGCGTCATAGAGAGTACCATTCTTTATGGAAGCCAAATATGGTTCAATAATATTGTTAAGCAGAGAACCAAATTGCAACAAATTCAACGTATAGCTCTCCTCAAGATAACTAAAGCATATAGAACCACTTCAAATGAAGCCCTCACAATATTGGCGAGATGTCCGCCAATCTTTTTGAAAGCTCAAGTCTTTCAAAGGAGATTTGAATTATGGAGGTATGGCATGCCAGTAACAATTAATAATATGACTTGGAGCCCAAGTAATGCATGGACTTTTCACCGAATAGAAACTCCACTCTGGGATTGAATGGACATTGGAGCAAAACCATAAGGAGTTCTATGCCTATACCGATAGATCAAACATAGATGATAGAACTGGATGTGCCTCACTTATATTTCATGAGAGCACTTTAATTGAGACCATTCAACTAAGACTCAACGATCATGCCTCGGTCTTTGAGGCTGAGGCAACAGCAATCCTCTACACCATGGAATATGTCCAAGAAATGGACATTCAGACGTGTCATATTCATACAGACTCCAGATCTGTTTTGGTGGCCCTCTCTGGGCGGCACTTAGCGACACTCTGGAGAAAATCAGAGAAATACATCTCTCCAATATAGGAAAATTCACTTTCCATTGGGTAAAAGCACACGTCGGTATTTTACACAACGAGGAAGCAGATCGGGCAGCTAAAGAGGCAACTAAGATGGAAGAAATAAACGTCACTGTCAAACTTAGCAGACAACAATTTAAGACCCTAACCTCGGAGGCGGAAATTAAGGAATGGCAACAGAGTTGGCAGTCCTCAATAAAACTAGAAGACTTTTTGCTATCTACCCAAGAGTATCCACGAAACGCATACAAGGAGATTTTTATATTAATCAAATCCTCACAGGACATGGAGCTTTTGGAACTTATGTCCACAGGTTCCACGGAAAAGAGGACAAGTGTCTTCATGATAATGAGGTCTGCGACCCAGATCATCTTGTTTTCAATTGTAAGAAATATAAGGAAATTAGAGAAAAGTTCTTTCCCAACAACTACTCACTTAAGCAACATAGACATCTTCTCCAGGGTAAGAAATTCCAGTCTGGAGTAAAAGCCATTATTAAAGAAGAGCTTCTTCTTCGTTATGAAGACTGAATGTCACTACTAATCTTCATTGTAAACATTTGTATATATTTGTAAATATTTGTATATATTGTTCTTGTATTCTAATTGTTCCTGAGTTCATTTGTATTTTCTTATTAATAAAGCCGTCGGACCTCTTCCGGTCAGGAGAGTCTTAGTGGATGGTAGTGTGTTTGAACCCTTGCCTTTTGGCCGATGTGTTCTTTCTGCTTCCGTACTGCGACACACGCCGCACATGTACGGTTCCTGGGATTACTGTCCAACGCGGACCCTTGCCGAATACCTTCGGGTGGGACGGCTATCATCTTAAAGGTTACCAATCAATCAAACTGATAAAAATCTAGTACAGAATTGAGGCTACATGTGATAAAATACGACATTTTTATTTATACAATCAATATTTCATATGCTTTTACATTTCCTGTCATTAGATTTCAAAATGCTATCATTATTTGTAAACATTCTTTGCACTGTAAGAATAAATATTTCCAACAAATGGAGAAGTATTCTGAACGACCATTAGGTACATATTTTTTCTAATTAAGAATTTACAATATGTTTTAATGTCTTTTTATTTTTTATAACTGTTACATAAATTTCTTTATCATTTGTAAAAAAAAAAAAAAAAAAAAAAAAAAAAATAGCTCTGTCAATAATGTGATAGGTTTAATATAAAATATTATAAAACTTGGTCATATATACTTAATCAAATTTTGCTTCGGAATAAATATTAATTTTTTATCAACATACAAAAATATTTAGCTTAGAAATACAGTAGATGCACGTTTTTTACAAGTCTAGACACCATAGACACAATAATTTCAACACTACCATTTAGTAACTAAAATTTAAAAAAATCTTTTTGCGAACTTTCTTTTCTGATGTTAACGATTGGCTTCAAAAATTTAAAACCAGACATGGTTTGAGCTTCAGAAAATTGTTAGGTGAAACTGAATCAATAAAATGAAAATAAATGTTTTTAACAATAAATCTTATGTGTTTCTTATAGTACGTTTTAAATAATTCTCTTACAAACAGTATTTTATTTTTAAGAAAAATTAGTTTGTTAAAAAATAAAGATCTTAATAATCTAATACATAAATTATCCGTTTTATGAACTTTCTATTTTAAGAATTGTTTTAACAACCTCTACGATTTCGTAAAAACGAGCGTCTACAGCATTAAGTTTTGAAATAAATATTTCCAACACTTGTCTTTTAATAAATATTTCTCAACACTTGTCATTCACTGTGAATCCTAATTCCATAATTTTAATATTTCAGATCCAAAATTTGCTCAAGTAGTAAAAAGAAAAAGCAAATGCCCTGATCCTATACAAGCTTTAAAAAATAAAGCATCTTTGTATAAACAAGGTATCAGTACACCTCGTGAAGTAACAAGACCACCAACACCAGGTGGAAACATGATGGAGACAGACAGTTTAGACTTCCACTGGTCTAATCAAGGAAGCATCCGGCGTAGCAGGCTATTGCACACAGTATTAGACCACTCCGACTCAGAGAGTGTGAACAGTTTTCAGATGACAAACCTTCCATCATCAACTCATTCCACCCCAAATGAGCATGTAAGGAAATTCTCACCAATACAAACACCTAAACTGCAGAAGGCCCGTAAACAGGACAAAGTTGAAAAGAATTAAACTCCTTTTTTTAATATGTACAGCACATAATCACATTAATTTATTAAAAATAAAATTTATTTTCAATAAATATATATCATAATCATACAAATTGTCATATGGTTTGGGTTAATCTTTTCTAACAATTGACATCATCTAATTCTCAACAATACAAATTGGTAAAAGGTTAAAAACATTGCATAAAATCGCAAACAGCATAAGAAACCACAGAGTCTGAGGTACTTAGAATAAAACATTCGGCAATTTAAAAAAAAAAAAAAAAAAAAAAAAAAAAAAACAATAAGCTGGGTTTAGGCACTTATTTCCTTTTTCTAAACATTATAAGTAAAAATTAATTATAGAGAAAAGTTATATAAAAAACAAATAAAACAAAAATTTTGTTACTATAGCATTCTTTTTATTATTGAAAATTCAGAACTTGATGAAAATAAAAAAAGGATTAAAAAACATCCTAAAAGATATACACTAGTTAATTTCATTTATTAAACTCACTATTTTTAGTTCATGCACAAATTGCATTTTACTAAAAAATATAAATTGAAAATATTAATATACTAGTAGAATTGCTTGCAAATTTCATAGAATTATTTTAAAATATGATCTTTTTCTCTTTAAATAATTAAAAAAAGCATGAAATAAATTTTATTAAAGGGGAAAAACAATATTATTAAATATAAATTTTTCCAAACTGCATTATTTTTCTTTATCAATTTCAGGTATATAGTCTTGTGTGCACTTAAACATAAATGTTAAAGCCCAATTTATCATTCAAATAAAATCACATTATATTTTAAAAAATTAAAAATCTTATATTTTCTTATTTTCCTCTATCACCATATTATTGGAGTGATGTTCCTGTACATGTTTTTATAAATAAACCAAATTAACAGCTTAAAAAAAAAAATAAATATTTTTTCATATTTTCAAAAATGTACATCATTTTATCAACATTCTTTTGCTCCAAATATTTTTAATGCTGTTTCTAAAAATGAAAGCTACAGTATTCCTTAATTTTTATAGAGTACATGCATAATATTTTACTCAAAATTAGAGATAATGGTTTTTACCATTTAAAATTTAACATTCAACATTTGTGTTAAAGTGAATGGGATGCTGAAATATTTTACATAAATTTCCAAATTTGCATTGACAAATAGTTTTGAAAATATAATTTTACATGAATTCATATTAACTGACAATTATAACAATTTTGTTTGTAATTTCTTGCAAATTAGTAGGTTTGAAATTAAGACAAATCAACATGTTTGGTAAATTTCAATAAATTTACTTTAATTTAATGACTAGTGCAAATACATAAAAAATTACATTTCACAAAATTATACAATTTATTTTATATACAAGATTAAAAACTAGATAATTCACTCGGGAATATCATAAATCTATACTTATGAGTGAAATAATTTACAAAAAATCTATGAATTTGTGCAAATAAAGATGAGAAGAAGTTTATAGTTCAAAACTTGAAACTTTGATATGTTGAGCTTCATTGCGAGCTGAAATATAAAAAAAATTCCAGTCAGATCAGAATTAACAAAAATATACTTTTATATGTAAAAAATAAAATTATAATTAAAAGACTATATTGTATAAAAATAGAAGAGATTTGATACTCTGTTTATTTTTTATAAATAAATAGTAAATAATCTGAACTGAAGTTTCTTAATTACAAAGAAGATTAATATTATGTAGCAGTTGATTAAATGCAATAAATTCATAGAAATTTTTAATCTATTAGTTTTTTTTAAATAATTACGTTTATTTTTTTAAATAAAAAATAATGATATAATTAACATTGAACTTTTTCAATAAAATACAATATTACCATTTAATAACTATAATAATAAAAGAGGAATATTTTTTTTTATTACACAATCAAACTAATATAATAAAAGTACAACAAATTAAGATCATTGACACTGTCAGAGGTATATCTCCCTTTCATAGCTATACATCACTTTCATTTTTCATAGTTACACTCTAAATTCTTTGACTTATAGCTTGAATAAGTCAAAAAATTAAAAAAATTGAATAAAAAATTTCTAATTAAAAATTTATTTAATTATTATTTAAACATTTGACATATGAAAGAAAGTGATTCTTTAAATTTATTTCTAAACGTTAAAATGGTTTCTTTGGTAGTATTTTAAAATTCTGAGAATATTTTTAATATTCTACAAAACATTATCAACAGAAAATTGAAGAATACTTTTTAATTTGAATCTAAAAATCAGAAGATTTTTTTGGACGATTAAAATGAATTTACAATATAAAATTACTTAGTAAAACCATAGGGTTTCAACAAAAAGTAAAAGTAAACCATAGGGTTTACTTTTACTTTTTGTTGTACATTGCAAAGAAGTTATCTTTAGATACCAATAAAACCATCTTTGAGTAAATACCAGTAACTATGTTTAAGACTATTACAAAATATGCAACAATAAAACGTTCAGTGATAAAATCTATTTTTATAGAATTCTTAAATGTAAAAAAGTTCAAAAATATATCACTACAAATTTATTGAAAAATATAAAACATAATAATGGCAATTTTTTTCCCCATAATTTTATTGCTGTGCTTTTCCTAAATTCTTAAAGACTTAACAAATACTAGAGATAATTTATTCTAAACATACGAAATTTATTATGTTGCAGAATCAATTTTATATTTGTCAACGAAAGTCATTAGTATTTGAATTACGAAAATTCTTAGTTATAAGAAAATAGTAATGTGTAAAGCATGAAAGAAATTGTAAAATTACCATCAAAATATGTTGTATCAGTGTTACTGTCAGGAACAGGAATAAAAGGAGCTTTAATATGTAAAATATTCTCCCATTCAATATTCTCAAATAGTGGCCATGTTTTTAGTTCTGAAAGGAAATAATCCTAATAGATGAAAACAATAAAAAGCTCAGGTATCTAATTTTTTACTATTATAATTCAAAGCATAATGTAATTATTAATATTCAAATCTTTCATTAGAGTAAAAATTTAATATTAAAATAAGTAACATGAAACAAAATATTTTACATATTTATTTATTTAATTTATTTACCTTCTCATTTCATGTAGCAAATTTAAAAAACAAATTTTTTTTTAAAAGTTTTCATGTCAAAAGTATAGTGTGCATTTATAATTTAAAATTTTAAAGAGGCAATTTCTATTTTATTTCACACATTCAACATAGTAAAATTGCTGAATAATAAAATTTAAAAAATTAAGCAAAACTTTGTCTGAACTTGCTACCATTAACAGTATGCTAAACTAATAATGTAAGAAACTTCTCAGCAACTTCTTAGGAAATTTCTAAGATATTTTTTTTTTCACAAAACTTCCATTAATTCTTATTTTCAAATATCCACTTTTTCTTTTATAGACATTTAAATAAAAGATTTTGGATTAAGTATCACTGTTTAAAAAAATTACTGCACTTTGTTAATATGTTAATTCTGATTATTGAAGGTTCCCGTATTTTCTCCTTTCATTTGAATCTTCACCAAAAGCAATATATTACCTGCGTCTTAAAAAATAATCAAATAATAATAATAAAGTACAAATGCCTAAAAATAACATTGATACAAAAAATCACATGTAACAAAATCCTTTTTCTGTCCTTATCTTAGAAATAACTGCCAAAAACTTGTATAAAGAATCCAGTTAAATATTTCTTAAAAATTTGTTTTTGTGTTTTTTTCTTTGGATACAATATATATATATATATATATATATATATATATATATATATATATATATATATTTGAGTGGACAAAAATTCAAATTAACTTTTCTAATTTGATATAGATTATGCATTTCAACAATGGATTATTCCATAGCATAAATAGGATTATTAAAAAATTATAATTTTTCATTTCCTAAAGTAATAATTCTGTTGCCTATGATTACGCGAAAATGTTTGAATTATGTAAAATCTCATTTAATTCACTATGAAGATAATATATTTTATACAAGACATTTTAACACCTTTTAAATATGTTCATATTGTTGACAAATATGTTTAAATTAACTCCCCCCTTTTCTAATTCTTATTCTCAAACATGACAAGTATTACATACATGGGCTCATCATGGCCTGGCAATAGGGACAACACTCTTTGGAACAAAAGGTTATATGTTTCACCACAGTCACAATTGAACAGAGGGAAATGAATGATACACTTCTGTCTATTACATACATATCAGTCTGCTGCTTGGAAATTTTCTGGGTTTTCTCACTTGCGATATAATGGAATATGGCCCATTATCTATAAAGTCCTCCCAGAATAAAATTTTCTTGGTAGACATTAAATGCCATACAACAGCTTTTAGCTGTTATGTTATCATTTTAAAGCAAAAAGTAGGTTCTTCACAAAATCGATATATTACCTTCTGTAGCAATTGTAAATACTGTGCACTCGTTAACAAGCCATTGTAACATATTGGGCCTATCAGCTTGTTGTTGTAAACCACCAAACATTAATAGCATACCACATTTGATGTCAAACATCAATGAAACATTTAGGATTTTCCAGCGCCCAGTAACGGATGCTTTGCCTATTGTACATGCCATTCCGTGAAAAGCATGCCTCATCCGTACACATTATATCTACCAAAAACGTAGGCTGGACCTGTATCTTATTCATGATGAAGTTGCACCATGCATAGCTTTATTCAGCATCCCCGTCCACTAAAACCTGCTCAGGCGTTAGTCAGAATGGATGAGCACCTGATTCGCTTAGGATTTTAAAAACCTGACTTTTGGAGAGACTACAGTGTTGACTGATCATTGTCAGTCTGTACCACAGTTTAAGTATCTGTGGGCAGATATTATATTACCAATACCCACCATTAGGCTAACTGCCAAAAATATTTCTAACGATAAGCAGAGCTGCAAATATTAAATTTTAATGCAATTAAAGAAACACTAACTAATGGTTTAAATATCTATAAAATATTTGTTCTATTAATAGAATCTTTAAGAAACTAATAACATGCCAATAATTAGGTTGGCATAAAAAATAGTAAGTTTAATTTACTGATACTAAACATAAAATAATTACATAAATAAATTAAGTTTAAAATTTGGGAATAGATAAAAAAAAGATATTCCGATAAAAATAATTCAGTGTCATTACTAACAAAAAAAAACAAGTAAATTATAATACCAATGACAATAACAGTATTTAGCCAAAACAATCAGACATTGGAGTTTTTTTATTTTCTGAAGAAGTCTCTTTTATAGCTGTCTCAGGTGAATATACGTGACGTTTCTTACGTATTCATACTGCATACAAATTGTTGGAATTATTTCTAATACTTCTGTTCTTCCCATTTTGAAATGAAAAAGAAAAATGTAATCTCGAAAAAGATTTTTCGTCTTTTCATATATGCACACGTACGATGTGCCACGTCACAGAATTAAACAACAAATGCGCGTTTTAACTGTTAAATTCTTCACATTAATGCCTACAAGGTATCTTTTCGTACTAAATCGTGGATGCTCTACAACCTAGTAAATCACTTTTTTTACCTGTCTCGTTCTGTTTTCGAGATAGGAATGCTAACTCCACAGTTTTCCACCAGGGGGCACGGCAGGTAGTTTCATTCAGTAGTGCATGGCTACTTTATTATACCTAGACACCACTTTTATGACTATAGCAACAGCCGTTCCAAAGTTAAGAGGGTGGCAAGGGACTTAGTGGACATACTGTATATATATATATATATATATATATAAGGCAATTACGGGAATGAGGGATACTTATTTTTTAATTAATAATGTTCATTCAAGAATAATTATTATATTAACCCTGTTTATCCATAATAATTGGAATCAGGGGTACCCAAAAATTCTGAACGTTAATAATTCTGCTTACACAACAACAACAGATTCAATTTCTTAATGTTAAACAATAAAAATCTTTTATAAAAAAAATTTGTAAGTTAAGTAAATTGTTTTCAGATATCAATTTTGTAAGTAAATAAGCATATTTTTGATACTAAAATAGCCTCATAGAATCAATTTTTTTCCCTAAACTTCAATTATTTTCTACAGCAAATTCATCCACACCATTTATTATGTTTTGATAATACTTTTAATAAGTTTTCATTGATCATCATCATTTACCAATTTCTGTGCATATTTAGCAGGTTTATAGGTAGGTAGTAGACTCTTGAAAAAAATTTTGTAATACTTTTTTCAATATAATAATGATTTTGTTTGTAGATGATTAAAATTTAACAAATGAAATGTATGAAAGAATTTTTAAAAAAATCATTTAGAGGCATATGATTGCTTAGAAATAAATATAATTATCTAATGATGGAGAATAAACAGAATAGGTGTCACAACATTCAAAGGCATTAATTTTAAGTTAAAATATGGAGTATCATATTGGAGAACTAAATGTTAAAAGAATATGTCTTTCAAAGATTCAATTTAAATAAAACAAAAATTTTATAGAATGTACCATAAAAAAACTTAAGAAAATAATAAAATGAACATCTATTAAATCTAATAATAAATGAAATATGTAAACACTTATTAAATATGCTAATATAAGTATGATTCTGTATGGTTACTAAGTTATACATGTAATTTAAAAGTGAACTAATTTTTTTTAAAAATTGATAAAAAGTTTTTAGTCACACATATACTTCAATAAGGAATTTTATATAACTTAGAACCAGGATTCGATTTTGAAAACTTATGACGTAATCTCAATCGAATAATGGTTTCTGTGGTTATTGTAATGTTTTTATAATTCAGGCCTATGACTTTCAATCTGGAGTACGTATATCTTTGTGAATGAATAAAACTATTAGGGAATATACAAAGATGAACTAGTAGGAACCATATAAAAATACTAACATTATTGCTAAACAAACTATAAGTTTAAAAAAAAGTATTCAAATACTTATTTGAATATTTCATTACATGATTGCAACATGAAAAGAAATATAAAGCAGTCATAATAAATTATTAGTAAAATTCTAGAAAACATTTTTCTATTTGAAAAAAGGGGAAAAATGAGAATATTTTGGAGTTTATAGTGGTATCATTTTTTTCCTAGATCAGTCTAAAGTGATGTATAGGATTTTTGGTAGTCCAATAAAACTTAGCCTAGGTAAAGCTGTTGAAATTAAAAGTCATAATATCAAAAGTACACTACAGGTTGTCAAATGACAAAAGCCCATAGTTTCACCTGACAGACATCATCAGCAACTACACTGATGCAAATGTTTAGGATGCTAAAAATAAGTTTTTAATAAAAATTATGGTTCAATGTCAATCTGCAGTCAGTTCCTTAACATGAAAGTTAATCTAATTTTGACCAATAATTTAAAACAAATGAATCAAGAGAGTTACTGTTCTATACACACACACACACACACACACACACACACACACACACACACACACACACACACACACACACATATATATATATATATATATATATATATATATATATATATATATATAAAGTTTTAAAATTAAAATACATGTCATAGTTATTTTTCCAGCTAACTTTTTTTATTTAACAAAATAATCATTTTGAAAATAAATTTTGATAATAATTCTTAAATAACGAAATAAATCTGCATACCTTTTACAGTTGGGCGCAGTCTAGGTTCAGGTGTAAGCAAAAGGTCAATAGCATTTTTAGCTGTTTCAGAAAGAGATTCTTCCCCATCTGGCCAAGGAATGTCTGAAATTACAAATACATCAAATGATTTTGAAAATTATTGTTTTCCATCCAAATGTTCATCAATTATGAAAAATAAAAGTTAAAATACATATTATATCTAAAGAAAATTAAATACTCTCTTTATCTACTCTATACATAGATAAATACTGTTTTTAATACATGATTTTCTTCAACTTGCAAAGAGTAAAATGCTAATTTCAGAAATGAAGTTATCTTAACATATATTAATTTCCTATTAAATAAGAAATGATAAAGTTAAATTTATATACTGGCAGCAAGTTTATATTATATTTTTCAATATTTAACTGAAAAGAATTGTGAAATCAAAAGTTGATCAAAAAACACTGTTTAAAAGTAGATCACTACTTGTAAAAATAAAGTCTTCAGTGCTAATTCTGTATCAAATTATTCCACACACAAACAAACATCAAGATTTGTTTAATTTATTTAAAAGAAAAATGTTAACGTACCTCTATTTAAAATATTACTAAATACAGCTTCTGCAGTAGTGTCATTAAATGGTGGAATACCAGTGAGAAATTCAAACAAGCAAACACCTAATGCCCACCAATCAACTGGAAAACCTTAAATTGATAAAGAAATTAATTACTTATGAAGAAAAAATGGAAAGATAATAATTTTGTAACTCATAAATGAGAACAACCTATACATGTGTTTAAGAACGTTAATTTTTAACAAATTATTTCTTTAAAGGAACCTAAAATAAATCTAGAATTTATATTACAAATTTAAAAAAAATGAAAGCGCTTTTCAGAATAAATACAAAAACTATAAAGAGTTAACCAAATATTAAAATGTGATTTCTACATAAGAAAATATCATATGCTAAAATAATTAAAACCTAAAATTGAAGGACAATTTTATCAATACTAAAGTGATTCATACATAGGAGCATTTTATGCCAAATATTTGCATGATAAGTAGCACTTAAAATGGAAATTTTAGGAAGGAAAGCAAAGAATTTTGAAAAAGAAATTAAAGGAAAATTTTGGGATAAATAAAATTATCTATTCAAATTTCAAACAAACAATTATATAGCATTAAATAGTTTTGAAATACATTGATATTCTTACCTGATGATAAAATAATTCAAATGAAATAAGATTAGCATAAGCAAATGCCTCATTCTTAAAAAGCTTACATTTATTTTATTTATAATTACAAAATTCAATTATTCGGAAATTATAAACACAGTTCTAAAAAAATAAAATTTAAATTTAAATGAGCAGCATAAAGTTATACTATTTATGCAATTCATAAAAAATATAATGCGTGGTACAAAAAAGGACAAAGAAAATATTTTATCTTTGTAAAATCTCATTCCTTTTTTATTGGAATGCAAGCCTTAAATAAATTATTTTGAAAAGAACTTTACATACATTTAAAACTAATATATAAAGTAACACTTTTCAAATAATGATACACTGCTCAAAACAATTAAAGGATATTGAGGTTGTGAGTTGATCTAGCATTTGGAGACTTGCTTGGTTGTTTGATGCACTAACAAAGGTAGTAGACTATATGAGATAAAAATGACATTAGTTTGGTAGAAAAGGCTTTATTGATGATTTGGATATGAAAGGAAAACACATAATTTGTGCAAATAGAGAAAAACAAATAAAAAAGGTGTTTTCTTAGAAGAAAATCGATTTTAGTAGGGAGTATGGATTTCCCTGATGGTCAACAACATTGAACACTTTTAAGTCATCAAGTGAACAAGGCTATTAATATGGTGCTTGGGTATTCAGTCCTACTTCTACAGAAGAGCACTTTTTAGTTCTTGGAGAGTTTGTAGGAGTCATAAGCGTCCAGCAACTCATTCGCCTTGAATCTCCCAAACATGCTCTGTTGGGTTCATGTCAGCAAAACATGCTGGCCACTCCATATGCTTTCTTGCTCCAAAAGAAAATTATTAGCCAAGTTAGCATGATGCAGTTTGTAATTATTGTCTATTAACATGCAGGCATCTCCAATTACTGAAGCCCAAGAGACTGCAATAGATCCACAGATCAATCACAGTTTCTCAGTCTGAGGCTCTATATTGGTGACCAGTTCAGAGCTCCATTTCGAATGCTATGGAGATCAGTGTACCCATCAATAGATGTGCTAGCATAACCCCTCCCTCATCCAAATTTGACACTTTGATGCAGAAACGCAAGATTGCTTTTAGTGTTCTTTTCAAATTAAATTCATCTATTATCAAGATGAGAAAAATGACTCATAAGTAAAAATAATATTGCACCATTCATTTCTCCATGAGTTCACATGTTTTGTTGCCCACTCTCTGTGGACACAACAATGCCATGTTATTAATGTGACACACAAAATTGATAGGCAAGCATACAGCCCTACAAGGTGAAGGTGATTTTAGACAGTTTTTGTCAAAACTGTAGTACCAGTACAAGTACTTGAACGAAGGTGTTGAAGAAGAGTGGCATTTATATTTCTGTGTCTCCAAGATATTAATGTTAAATTATGGTCTCAATTGGGCACTATTACATATTCTTGACATTGCCCTGTCTTCAACCTGCATTTCCAGTCTCTAAGAAAAGGTTCTAGATTCTGGAAATCACATTTTGTGAAATTACAAAGGCTTCTTTTACTTTGAATTGTGTTTGGTCTCCATCTAATCAACCAACAACTCTTTAAGCTTCTGATTTGGTTAAATGACTTTGTTGAGACTTCACACACATCAAAACAATAAACTTACAGAATGTCAATCATTCTTTAGAATCTTGTCTTATATTAAGTTGAAGACAGAACTTATTCACCAACACTAAGTATGGTATTAGACGTTAAATTCAAAATGTATATATGGATAAGTTTGCAAAGGAGAAAAATTTGCATGTGAATCTTTTCTTCCATTATATGGAAAAAAATTTTTTGCTTATACCTTTATTTTATAAGATTTAAAACAAATTTTAATTGTTTTGAGCAGTATATATTCTGTATCTATGAGGATGTAATATTTTATAATCAATTAGTGGGGTCAAAAATGTAATTTCATGGAAAAATTTGCTATTTTAGAATTAGTTTAAAAACTGTTTTATAGGGAAACATTCTTTATTAACAGTTTTAACATTTTAAAAGTTTACCATGTTCTTTGTGAAGCAACAGTTCAGGAGCGAGATAATCTGGAGTACCTAATATTCTCTCATTTGAAGTAGGTTGTGGTCCCCTTCGTACACTTTTAGGTGTTCGGTATGGCGTCTGAGCAATTTGTAGTGGAGTCTGAAAATCAAAATTTAATGAAGAAATTTAAAATAACTTCTAAAAAAGCTTAAAATTTAAAGTAACATGTGACAATTAATAAGATTTTAAAACAGAATGAAAATACTCATTTTTTAAAAATATCTTTTTCTCAATAATTTGTTTTTAATTTATGTTTTGTTTTCTTACTATTGTTTTCCTAAATATTTACTATATTTACCTTAAAATATAAATAAAATAATATCAAAATATTATTTTATATTATTCAAAATATATTATTTCATCTTATTAGTATTAATTTTTTTTTTATTAATCAATTCGAATTTTATGCCGCTGATAAACACATAGAAGAGTTTTTTTTAAAAAATCATAAATGCGGGATCAATTTTCATACTTTTAAAGATTTTTTTTTTAATGGAATCAATGTTTAGAAGCAATAACTAAATACATTTTATAATAAAAAACTTGCTGGATATAAAGATAATTATAGTTTTGACATCTCTTATTTTTATAAATATTTTTATTTTATACTGTTGTAATGTGTGTTCTTAGCATTTTATATATCGAACAAAACTAATGTTTTTACAAAACATTTTTTGGTTACATCATTTCAGTACTAATTTTTATAGAAAACTAAAAGCTGATAATTCCCCATGTAAATTATATATCTGTTTAACAGAAATTAACCCAAAATTTTTTTTTCTAAATGCATAAAAAAAATTTTAGCAAATTTTTTTAAAATGAATTTTATATAAATAATATTTTTAAGATATTTGATCACCAATACTTGAATTCCCAATGATTTCAAGACTATTAAAATGCATTTTCACTTCAAAAAATATTTTTATATGCAAGGATATTAATTATTTCAAAAAAATAAATAAATAAATAAAAAGAAAATTTATATAATTTAAAGATGATAAAAGCTTAAAATAAAGACTTGCTTTCGTTTGAATCATCTTATGAAAACTACAGTTCAAACTTTAATTTCTAATGCATAATTAAATTATCATCAAAATGATAATAATGATTTATTTAAAAAAATTATGAAGTGAATATCTTACTCATATGCAAAGATTCCTGAAATAATTAAGAAATATTAAAGCTAATAAAATTTTTGAAATATTATAGCAAAATAATCAAAAACTAAATAATGTTATCTTTATATTTATTAAATTAATATATTAAATATAAAGATGATTGGTATTACATCAATTACAGTTTTTTAAAAATTGATTTTTTGAAACAAAATAAAAAATGGTTACAAAAATCCACAAATCTACTATCTGTAAGAAAAAAACTTGAATTTTGTTACATAAATAACAATTTCCATAAGTTACAAATCTAAAATTGTACATATAAAAATATTATTCATAAAATAAAAACCTGAGGATTTCCTAAATTTTTAGTTACAATGAAATTAAATAAAAATGAGTTTTTGGATAATGCATAATCCTGAAAGAAAAATATCCTTAGAGACCCTAAAATATATTTATTGTAATGTAAGTTAATAGTATTTTTTACCCAAGCTGACTATTGTAAGCAGCACTTTATGATTGATACATTTTAGAAGGATGCCTCGATGTAAATAATAATATTAGGTTTGGGAAAAAGAAATCCATTATTTTTACGTGAACTTTTTGTAACTTCTTTCAGATTCGCTTTGTAAAAAGGTTTAAAACAGTTTTCATGTAGATTTTTAGGTCTTGTACAAAGCTACGATTGCTGACATGCTGTCAAATTTGATAATTTTTAATATTTTATAGACATTCTCGACGATGTTGTATCCATGCGAGGTGCATCTTTAGCATCCAAATACCCAAACGGAATCGACGAAACAAAAATTGTACGTAACTGGTTGTTACGGTCTTATATAGGACGATAAACACCTTTCACAATTTTAGCCACCCGGCTATCTTTTTCGCCGTTACAAGAGAAAAACGAAAATGTATCGAATTTTCTGTTTGTTGTCTTCCATTTTTAAAAGATTGTACTCGTAACTGAATTAATCAAGCAAAAAACCGCAAGAGGATATTTTAGTGTCAAATGTCACCTTTCCAACGAGCATAAATCTGAAATTGTTTGATAGATACCTCACGAGATAGCGATCACTACAGACATCTACCAAAAAATAATGGATAACTTTTTCCCTAATATATATTAACTTCTTAGAGTGAAATCCTTTTTTATTAATTTTTGTTAAATATTCATTTTAAAAGTAAATAAGGAGGAACATTTTTACCATATTTTTCTGTATATGATGTATTAATTATACAAAAAGAATCACATGATTCTATATTAAGAAATATGGAAATATTAGCATACTTTGCAATTTTATAGGATTACACCCTTCACAAAGAGAAATTCTGATATGAAAAATAAAAAAAAAATTCCATAAAAGACTTAAAATCACATATTCATTATTAAATAAAATTAACTTTAAATCGAGAATAGATGCTGTAGAAATATAGTCGAAATACTTCAAATTCTACAAGGGATTTTTCATAAACTAAGTACATTAATCATTATAATATTTGAGTATTTAATAAAACAATAAGAAAAGATCTTATAGACTTAATTTCTGAAGTGACTACTGATGAAAATGCAATGAAAAAACTACTTAAACAATCTTTTCAAACAGAATCGTCAAGCAAGGAAAGAAGAATTTTTACAATGATAACACTAACAAAAAGAAAAGAAATTAGGTAAAATCTATAAATAACTTCAAAAGATAACTGGCATCAAAAAAAGTAATGCACTTGATATATTCATAAGAATATTCTCCATCATGATTCACTCTCATTTGGAGAAAGATTAAATTGCAATATTTATTCATTTAATTGTAATTAGAATACTGAGATTAAAGGAAAAAATGGCCGAAACTATCAACTGGAAAACTGTTAATTCAAATCAAAGTAAAATATAATGTAAAAGTTTTTATAAACTACAAAACAGACATAACTTTTCAGTGTAAAATACCACCTACCTTACTCATTTAATCATGCAATGTCAAATTTATTTTGATCTATACAAAATTATTTTAATAAAAAAGTAATCCAATACTTCAGAAGCTTTGAATTTTTTAAATAAATAATTGGAAGTAAAGCAAACTAAAAATATTATAGGTTATAAATATTAAAAAAATTTTCATGCCAGCATTATTAAAATTATAAAATTTCTTCAATGAAATAAATATAATATACAAATAAAACTATTTTTTAATGTTAAACAATAAGACACATAATTAAGCAAAAAAGATACTGCAAGTTTCTATAAACACACTCACCATATTTACATAAGGTGCACTACGCTTTTCACTTGGTGTAGAGAACAAAGTATTAGGCTTTGAAATATTTCTTTCTGTCTCACTACAAGCACTTGATAAAAGCAAATTACTATCAGAATGGCAATGTTGACTACTGACACTATCAAAATAAAAATTGACAGATTTTTTAGGTAATTCCATGCCATCATTAAGTGAAGAATATACTTGATTAATAGGGCACAGATTTTTTACTCTTAAAGGAGAATCCAAGAAGACACTATCAGAGGAGATATTTTTCTCAAAACTAGAACCCATACATGAAACATTATGCAAACTTATATTTTCTGAATCAGTAGCAATGTCATCGAATTTCAAATCATTTATAACAGTGGATAATCCAGTTGACTTTTTTGTAGGAGGTAATTGGAAAGATTCATCAGGACTAATAGATCGTTTTCTTTTCTTAGTTAAATTTTCTAAACCAGAATCCAAACTTTGCACACACTTTAACTTTTCAGTGTTATACCCTTCCATTTCTGAAAAATTTTCAGAGATCAAGAATCCTTGCGACTTGATTTCACGTAAATTTTTAGTGGACCTAGCATTTAGAATTTTTCTCTTTCCCTTAGGATAATAAGGTGTGTAACTGGAACTAGAATTATGACTTGATTTAGATCCAAGAGAATCATGTCTTTCAAAAATATTTTTGCTACAAGAATCTAAAACAAAATAATATATTTTAAAGCATAATAATGCAATATAGAAGAAAAACACATAAAAAATATAGCTAAAAAAGAAAATAATTCAATTCTGATAAACCATACAATTTGTTGATTTTTTCTCTCAGAATTCCAAAAGGAAGGAATATTATTTTGTAAAATATAATGAGTACATGCTTAAAAAATATAGCAGTGTGTGTGTGTGTGTGTGTGTGTGTGTGCGCGCGCGTGCATTATTTCCTATTGCTTCAAATATTATTACAAACATATAATATTATTATAAACAGAAGTTCTTTAAAAGTGACTGATAAAAATTTTCCTCAAAAATCACAAAGGAATCGGTTTTT